>AWOL01S0010399.1:18486-28813 GCA_000715115.1 Nicotiana otophora | reverse complement strand
TAATGTCATATTCCATCTTTTTGAATCATTGAATATCACTACCCCCCCCCCCCAATTCTATCAATTTTATACACACAACTCAAAACTTCCAAATTTAAATTATTAATACCTACATAAGGTGGTACTATAATCACCATTCCTTCCGCATAGAAGTAAAGGGCAAGAAAATTATAATAAAATATTTTCTTGAAAAAACCAACTGATATATATAGAAAATTGTAGCAGGTGCAGACGGGCCAACTACTTGAGCAATAATTAGTTTTCAATGTATAAAACATGTAAATTCAGGCGTCGGTTAGTGGCTGTTAAATTTATTTCTGGCTAGTGGCTGTTAAAAGTTTGGCCCGAGCGGCCAACAATGATAAAAGCTCTTAATTTTCTTTTGGGATCTTAACATTTTTTGCTAGATAGCTAAAAAGTTTTTCACCCGCCTAGCCGTAACAGTTTGTAGCAGTCGCCAGTGTATGTTCAATGATTAACAAGTGTATATTTAGTATATAATATATATACATTGATTATACACAGATTATATATTTTTGTACCGGTTAAAATGTGTTAAAAAAGACTAGGATTATTATATGTTGTGGGATTTTATTGTGTTATTGTGTAGTAAATATCTAAATTCTCATAAAGGTTTCTGAGAGTAGAAAAGTCTGACTAGAAGCGGGGGCAGATGTAGAGTAACACAACCGAATTCATCTGAACTCAGTACTTTTGATGGAGCTAGAACATAAATTTATATGTAAAAGTTCACTAAAATTGCCACAATGGTAGATCTAAACCCATAAGTTTAAAGCTACAATGAGTCCAATTCTACAAAATTTAAAGGTTGAACCCATAATATTTAAATTGTGAATCCACCTGTGACTAAAAGCAGCAAATCAGGAAATTATTAAAATTTAAAATGGAAATAATACCGGTTGAATTACGTACCATTTTTGCAGTTGGCCAATCCTTAGAGGAAAAAAATGAGTAGCTCGATGTACGAGGCATCTCGCGTTCACGTAGGGTACGTGGAAAGGCTGCACCCCAAGGGGTGTGATGTAGACAGTCTACCTTAATGCAAGCATTAGTCACTGCTTCTATAACTCAAACCTAGCCTATAGGTCACAATAACTTTACCGTTACTCCAAAACTCTCGTTCGGACAACTTACAATAAAATCTACCCATCAAATCACATGTGAATCACAATTTCATTAGTCCCTAAATGGTACAATAAAGGAATACACAATTGCGCGTGGACTATGCATTACTACATCTCCATGCCACCGTTTTGACTATAAACGAGTTTCAAATTTTTACTGGTGAACTGAAAAGGTGTTGTTAGGTAAACAAAGTATGTAGTTATGTAGGGTCCGGAGAAATGCCGCACCCTGGAGGTGTGATATAGACAATTTATCCAATGCAAGTATTAATGGTTGCTTTCGCTGCTCGAATCCTGATCTATAAATCACACAAAAATAACCTTACCCGTTGTTCCGCGGCTCCTCTTTTCAAATCGCAATCAAAGAATGCCATACTGACTACGTTTGAACATAAGAAGAATAGACAACATTCCACGGCGGCACCTGACTAAAGTTAGATACCTTATTTATTATAACAAAGAAACCATATACCCAAGTGTTCTTTTTTCAAGAAATGTGTTTCAAATTTTCCAAAAGTGAGTTGGTATATATACTTTTCCTATTACTGTTAACGTGCATACATCCCACGTTTTGGATAGGGGCGAGTTATGTTGTCTCAATAATGGTCAATTGGAGTAGATTTTAAAAGTATATACTAACATATATTGAACGTTCTTTATCGGAGAATATTAACGTATGGAAAGATTAACTTTTCAAAGGGGCAACATAGAGTTAGGAGAATTATATATGTACCATCAAAGGAGATATTTAAAATTTTCAATGGTTTTGGACATGTGGAAATAAAAGTTTAAAAGCTTGGAGTATATATAGCACCTGTTTTGCTTTTCGTTCGGTCGATTCGTCCATATTGCTTGCAAAAGGAAGAGCTATATCTGTTCTTTTATTTTCTCATAAAAGATTAATTAAACCAGTTTAATTTAGTTCAAGTATAACAAGAACCATTAAAGTAAACCTCCGACATAAGCATTTATTTCTTCATCAAATAGTATCATAATGTTAATACGGAGGTGTATATGTAAAATTTAATGTAAGTGGTATCGACATGTTATCCCAACTTAACTGGTTTGAGTTCGGGGTTATCACGAGATTCTAATACAACTTTACTTGTCTCAAATTGATGTCTACTTTGTATAATTTCAAGGCATGCCGTATCGTATATAAACATATTGTCATTACTAGATTCAGTTGGTGGAATATTTGAAGAAAATTGAAGCACTTAAGTATTTCATATATTATGTCTGATGTTAACCCTATGTTAGCCAAGTGAAGTTTGTTTTGATGATTGACAAATGAATTCAAGAATGAACCGGGTCCATACACAATGTACACACACATACACAGATTCAAGCACAAGGTATGCACGTGAAGGAGATAAACTTAAGATGTTATATCTGATATTTCCTGAACGAAAAGATTGCATAAGTGATAAGGAGAAAGACTCCTTACTCGAGAGAACTCTATCCTAGATAAGGGAGGAGTTAGAAGTTGAAGATAACTAGAACTCTTCCACCATGGACAAGTATAGCATTAGAACTCTAGTTATTTCCTATTCTACTAATTCTATAAATTGCATGATATTCTCATTCTACATGTACACACAAAAGCTGAAGTTAAACCTGAGTTGAGAGCAAAATAGCAAGGCTTTGCAAACAATTCTTGTGCGATTCAAGTGTGTGAACCTGAAGCTACATGAACCAGATAGAAGAATCAGTTCCAAGTGTTTGTCTTTTTATTCTACTTCAATTGTAGTAGGGCATTTCAAATTGTACCTTTCAGCTTTATCTAGAGGCACTTGTATTAGTTACTCTGACTATTCAAGTTAGAGTTAACTTAAAGTTGTCGCAATAATTAGAAGCTGGTTGTCACAACGGGATTAGAGGTAATCCTTAGGTTTACAAAGAATGTTTTAAATACTGTTTTGACTCAGTGATTTAGTGAAGTGTTGGGGGAAATTCTTGCTGAGTAATAGGTCGTGAGTTTTTCACCTTTTGAGCCGAGTATTTTCCAGTAAAAATACTTATGTTCTTTACTTTCCGCATTTACTATTTCTGCATCAGTAGTATAAGGAACACATAGAAGAACCGGATCCTTCTATAATCAGTGTACGTAAAAATTAGACACCACACAAATCACCCGTATTGTGTGGCATTAAAGTATAAAATATCAATTGGTATCAGAGCAGGTTATCCTTCAAGAGGCTAACACCTTAGGAGAAGATCAAGATGAGTGCACCACCTGAAAACTGGGAAGGGAAATCCACTGCTAGGCCATCACTCTTTAATGGCCAGTGCTACTCTTGGTAGAAAAGCAGGATGAGAGATTGACATTATAGAAGAGGACTATGAGCTATAAGACATTGTCACCGATGGTCCACTGACTACCTTGAAGATAAATACTGAAACAGTAGAGGTGCCAAAGACAAGAGCAGATTGCATTGCTGAGGACTTGAAGAAATGGGAGAAGAATGCTAAAGCCAAGAAATGACTTGTTTGTGGACTTGGTCGAGATGAGTACAGTAGAATCCAAAGTTGTACCACTGCTAAGCAAATTTGGGACACATTGCAAGTGGCTCATGAAGGAACATCTCAGGTGAAGAGATCTAGAGGAACTCTACTATATTCTCAATATGAGAACTTTGCTATGAAGGAAGGAGAAACCGTTCAAGAGATGTACACAAGGTTCACTACCCTGACAAATGAGCTAAAGTCTCTTGGAAGGATTATTCCTGAAGAACATAAAGTCGAGAAGATACTGACTAGGGTTTTGCCTATTATTTGGGAGAGGAAAATCACTGCCATTCAGGAATCAAAGAATATTTCCACTCTCCCACTGGATGAATTAATTGGAAATCTCACTGTCGATGAACTTAGGAGACAAACCATGAAAATGGGTGTACCTAAGAAGGAAAAGAGCTTGGCACTCAGAATCACTGAAGGTTCTGATCTAGAAGATGATGAAATGGCTATGATCACCAAGGACTTCAAGAAGTACGTGAGGAGAGAAAAAAGTTCTTCAAGAAGTGGAAGCTATAGCAAGTCAAAAGCTCCTGAGAAGCAAACCAATGATGGCTGCTATAAGTGTGGAAAGACTGATCACCCACATCAAGAACTGTCCTTTATGGGAAATTGAATGGAAGAAGGAAAGAGCTGAACGAAGGAACAGGAAGAAGGAACAGGTTCAACCCAAGAAAAGCAACAACAAAGGATCAACCAAGACTATGGTCGCTGCTTGGGGAGAAAGCTCAGATGATGAGGAGGATGAACAAGCACTTATAGCCATTGGAGAATCTGATAAAGAAACTAGGGTAAGTGTAATTCATCTCAAAGACAAGATTAAATTATTGTCTAAATAAAGGTTATCTGAGTTACTACTAGAACTAATTGATGAATCTGAGGATGTAAACAACAAAAAGGAACAAATGTCTAAAGAATGTGTGATTTTGAAGGCTAAGTGAAACTGTAAGTGAAACATAGTGTGTTGAAGAACCAGGTTCATGCACTTAACTCAATTGTCCTAGAACTTAGATCTGTAAATCTAAAACTGAAATAAGGAACTGGTAAAAAGATAGATGATCACACACAACCCACTTTAGAAGAAAATATAGGAAAAATGAAAGATGAGTTGTACAAAAGGGATGAGTAGGTAAGAATCCTAAAGGAGGATCTAAGAAAGGTCAAGCATGAGCTAGACAGAACTTGTAAATGGAACAGGTCTTCCGATGCACTTTCATGGCTACAAGAACACCATAGTAGCAACAGAAGAGGGCTTGGCTTTAGGAACCTGGCACATAAGTGGGATCCCAAAAGCAAGTACCTCACACTTCCCGAGAACAAGATTTGCACACACTGTGGTAAGACAGGTCACTATAAAATTGAATACACTGCAAAAGAAAAGGCAAGTCAAAAGAATAAAGAATTTATTCAAGGAAAGAGTAGGCTACCAAGTTGGGCTAAAAAGAATTTGATTCATCCTTTTGCCTATAGAAAGGGACCCAAACTAGTTTGGGTTCCTAAGACTAACCCCTGATTTCCTTTTGCAAGTCCAAGTGAAGGGGAGCAGCCAAATATGGTACATAGATAGTGGCTGCTCAAAGCACATGACAGAAAGCAAGAACCAGTTCCTTTCACTTGAGTACCTTAAAGGAGGTAATGTCTCCTTTGGAAATAGGAAGAAAAGTGAGATCATTGGGGTTGGAAAAGTAGGTAAGACTGATTCTCACTCTATTGAGAACGTCTACTTGATAGATGGATTGAAATGCAGTCTAATAAGTGTATCATAATTGTGTGATAGAGGTAACATGGTAGCTTTCATCTCTAAAACATGCTTTGTGATCAATCTTACCACTGACAAGATAGTTTTGCAGGGAAAAAGAGTGAACAACATGTATATTGTAGATCTGTCCACACTTTCAGATAATGAACTCACTTCCTTAAGTGTGTTGGATAATGATCCCCTCCTTTGGCACAAGAGACTTGGACATGCCAGTCTAAGTCAACTCAACAAACTAGTCACCAAGGACTTGGTGATAGGGCTGCCTAACATTAAGTTCAAGGAAGATAAAGTTTGTGAGGCTTGTGCAAGGGGGAAGCAGGTGAGATCCTCTTTCAAAAGCAAGAAAGTGGTAAGCACCACCAGGACGATGGAATTGGTCCATATGGATCTTTGTGGACAATGAGAACATTGAGCAGACGTGGTAAGAGATATGTGATGGTGCTTGTTGATGATTACTCTAGATTTACTTGGATATTATTTTTAACATCTAAAGATGAAGCATTTGAGATGTTCACTTCTTTTGTTAGAAAAACTCAAAAACAACTAGGTAATCAACTTGCATCAATTAGGTCTGATCATGGTACTGAATTTGAGAATGCTAAATTTGCTGAATTTTATGATAGCATGGCATAGATCATAATTTTCCTGCTCCTAGAACTCCATAACAAAATGGAGTAGTTGAAAGAAAGAATAGGACATTGGAAGAAATGGCTAGGGCTATGCTTCTTTCTAGTAAACTGCCTCATAGTTTCTGGGCAGAATTTGTGAACACTGCATGTTACATCATAAATAGGTGCATGACTAGACCTCTTGTTGAGAAGACTCCCTATGAGTTACTCCCATCTTAAGGCATTTGGATGCAAGTGCTTTGTGCACAATAATGGTAATGACTCCCTAGGTAAGTTTGATCCCAGAAGTGATGAGGGAGTATTCTTGGGGTATTCTTCACATAGTAAAACTTATAAGAATTATAACAAAAGAACTATGTGTATAGAAGAAAGTGTACATGTAGTTTTTGATGAAACTAACATTCTTTCTGAGAGGCAGGAACATGATGATGAAGCAATTGGGATGGTAAGAAACTCAAATGAAAACACAGCCCAGACTGAAGCTACACCATAGAAAGGAACATGTCCTTCCACCCAGGGCAACTTGACAGGGGGAACTGAACAAAGGGGAACTGATCCTCAAACCTCGAGGGAACCTATCCATGAACCTGTTCCACAGCAATAAAACATTGAAGGAACATCTAAGGGAAACCAACTGGTCGTGACTCCTTAAAAGTATCAAAGTTCTCATCCCATTGAGAACATAATTACTGATCCAACCTCTGGAATCAAAACGAGATCTTCTTTGAAGAATCTTTGTGCTTTTGATGCTTTTTTTATTCTCTATTGAACCTAAAAATGTTGTTGAGGCTTTGCAGGATGCAGACTGGGTGAATGCAATGCAAGATTAACTCAACTAATTTGAGAGAATTCAAGTTTGGCATCTGGTACCAAGGACAAATCTACAATTGGAACAAAATGTGTCTTCAGAAATAAACTTGACGAAGATGGAACAAGGCAAGATTGATGGTTCAAGGATATAGTCAAGAGGAGGGCATAGACTATGATGAGACTTTTGCTCCAGTTGTAAGATTGGAGGCAATTAGGCTCCTTATAGCCTTTGCTGCTTATATGGAATTCACTCTCCATCAAATAGATGTCAAGAGTGCCTTCCTCAATGTCTATCTAAAGGAAGAAGTGATTGTCAATCAACCTCCGGGCTTTGAAAGCAAGGAATGTCCTGATCATGTGTACAAGCTTGACAAGGCACTTTATGGGCTCAAGCAGGCTCCAAGAGCATGGTATGAAAGATTATCAAAATTCTTGCTTGAGCATGGATACAAGAGAGGTAAAATTGACAATACTTTATTCTAGAAAGCAAAAGGTAAAGATCTCTTGGTAGTTTAGATATATGTCGATGATATAATTTTTGAAGCAACTACTGATAGGTTAAGTAAAGAATTTGCTAAACTAATGGGAAGTGAATTTGAAATGAGTATTATGAGTGAGCTTAATTTCTTTTTAGGCTTACAAATTAAATAAAATTCAAATAGAACTATGATCCATCAGCAGAAGTATATGAAAGAGCTGCTTAAAAGGTTTAAAATGGAAGTTCTTTGACACTCCTATAGCAACAACCACAAAATTAGATGTAGATGAACCTGGTTCATATGTTGATCAGAAGCTGTATAGGGGAATGATTGGCTCTTTGTTATATCTTACTGCTAGCAGACCTGACATTGTTTTCAGTGTAGGCCTTTGTGCTAGATTTCAGGCAAATCCAAAGGAGTCTCGCTTGACTGTTGTCAAGAGGATTTTGAGATACCTAAAAGGCACCACTAACCTTTGTATATGGTATTCAAAATGTAGTAATTTCAACTTAGTGGGATATGTTGATGCTGATTATGCAGGTTTTTTGTGTATAGAAAGAGCACCTCAGGTATGGCACATTTTCTTGGCCCATGTCTTGTGTCTATTGCTGAAGCTGAGTATGTTGTTGCTGCCTCATGTTGTGCTCAATTGTTGTGGATCAAAAAATAATTAATGGACTTTGGAATTGAAGTAGGTTGTATTTCCATATTTTGTGATAACACTAGTGCAATTAGTATGACCAAGAACCCGGTTTATCACAAGAGAACTAAGTACATAGATGTTAGGCATCACTTTTTGAAGTACAACTATGAAAAAGGTTTAATCACTGTGGAATTTTGTACTACTGACAAACAAATAGCTAACATCTTCACAAAAGCTCTAAGTAGAGATCACTTTGAAAGGAACATGTTAGAATTAGGGATGATTAAGGTCTCCTAAAAGGAACTAGTTCTAACTCAAAAATTGGTCAGAACATCTGTGAATTTTTGTACATAATTAGATTAGATTTTTCTCAGTCTCATACTTTCATCAGTATACTCTTGTGCCATGTGCTAATATATCTCATTAATCTCTAATGATATTTGTTTTTCTTGAAAATTCATACTTACACAAGAGATTTCTCAGTGAAGAACCTGGTTCATCAAGATTAGATGGTACATACGCTCCACTCTGCATATTTTGAAATAATTATATTTGTATTATGATCAAATGGAGAGTCCCATTTAATCCTAACCTCCTTGATCTTATCCGTTATGAAATGAACCAGTTTCATCTAAAAGAGTCCCCAAAATGCAATAAGTGCCTAGATTTTAGGGAGAGTCATAAACGTCTCTTCAACCTGACTCCCAGTTTGATTAGACCTCTGAACTTCTGAAAAAGTAGTCGTTACCCAATTAAACTCTTCCTCTTTATATTGATTAGGCCTTAGTTGCTTCTTCAATTCAAAATTGCCAAGCCGTCAAACAATTCACTCTATCTTCTTTCATCTTCCAAAAACACACATGCTCATCTTCTCTCATACCCAAACACTGGAATGGCAAACCTTTCTGAGAATTGCTCATCACCACCTAAGGAAACTACACGCATACCATCCATCATACTTTCAACCACACCCACCTCTAAGAAAGGAAGATTCAAGATGGTTGCTCGCAAGTTTGTCGTTGGAGGAGAACAAATCAAGAAAATCAATGAAAAAATTGAAAGCAAGTAGGGAAGAAGAACCCCATAAATCTGATGAATCATTCAAGTCTGCTGGAAAAGGAAGAGCTACAAGGAGTCAGAAGAAGCAGAGTGAGGCTGAACTGGAAAAGGACCTAGAAGAAAGTAAGAGAAAAGCTGGTGCAAAGGGAAAGAAGAAGGTGGTTGAGCCTGTTGAGGCAGTTCAAATTGAGGAGATGGACCTGGTTCTTCATGATGAAGAGGAGGCAGAAGAAATGGAGGTTGTGACTCCAAAGTCAAAGAATATCAAGACTTCCACAAAGAAGTTTGTTTCAAAGACAAAGTCTGCAGGTCCCTCTACCTTGGCTAAAAGAACCAGGTCTGTCTTGAAGTACATAAAAGTAAAACTAGTGGAAGAAGAAGAATGGAGTGAAGAAGAAGAAGAAGAAGAATATGATGCAGAGAAGGACAAGATGATTAAGTTTGGGAAAAGAACCATCTTGAAAGGTAGACTCCTAAGGAACTTGGAGGAGGAAGGCATGATGCTGCTGCTGGAAAAGTTACAACTGCAGGGTTGGAAGGACATGGTCCTTCAAATGGATGGAAAGCTTGCCATAGCTGAAATTGTGGAGTATATAGCAAACTGTGAGATTAAAAATGTCAGAGTCACCAGTGTGGTGAAGGGGGGTAATAGTGACTTTTGATGACAAGGAATTGGGAAAAATCTTAAGTGTACCTGCTGCAGGGTACAACAACAACAACAACAACAACCCAGTAAAATCCCACTAATGGGGTCTGGGGAGGGTAGTGTATGCAAACCTTACCCCTACCCTGAAGGAGTAGAGAGGCTGTTTCCGAAAGACCCTCGGCTTAAAAAAATAAAAAGACAAAATAACAAAAAGAAAACAATATTAGTATCACAACAACAATCAACAATCATAGGATAAATAGGAATACCATGAAATCCAGAAGAAAGATGCAAAGCAAAGGGAGACAATATTAGTAAATATTAGTATCACCACAACAATCATAAAGAAAATAGGAATACCATGGAATCTAGAAGAAAGTTGCAAAGCAAAAGCGATAGCTAGTAAATAGGACATGCACTGAAAAACGAAATAGTAAGCCACAACATTGCCAATAACTATCTTAGACAAAACCCTACATGGCTAGTCCCACAATGGTACGAAGTAAGGCACGACTCAACTACCTCCTAACCTACAACCCTAATACTCGACCTCCACATCTTCCTATCAAGTGTCATGTCCTCGGAAATCTGGAGCCTCGCCATATCCTGCCTGATCACCTCTCCCCAATACTTCTTAGGTCGC
>AWOL01S0010399.1:0-17196 GCA_000715115.1 Nicotiana otophora | reverse complement strand
CTGATCACCTCTCCCCAATACTTCTTAGGCCGCCCTCTACCTCTTCTCGTGCCTTCCACCACTAGCTGCTCACACCTCCGTACCGGAGCATCTGGGCTTCTCCTCTGAACATGTCCGAACCATCTAAGCTTCACTTCCCGCATCTTGTCATCAATGGGAGCCACATGCACCTTCTCCCAGATTTCATCATTCCTAATCTTATCTATCCTAGTGTGCCCGCACATCCACCGCAACATCCTCATTTCTGCTACTTTCATCTTCTGGATATGTGAGTTCTTAACGGGCCAACACTCAACCCCATACATCATGGCCGGTCTAACTACCGCTTTATAAAACTTACCTTTGATTATCGGTGGCACTCTCTTGTCACACAAGACTCCAGATGCTAACCTCCACTTCATCCATCCTACCCCAATACGGTGTGTGACATCCTCGTCGATCTCCCCTCCCCCCTGGATAACCGAACCAAGGTACTTGAAGCTGCCTCTACTCGGGATGGCCTGCGAATCAAGCCTCACATCCTCGTCCACTTCCTCTGGCTCAGCGCTAAACTTACACTCCAGGTACTCCGTCTTCGTCCTGCTCAACTTGAAACCCTTAGACTCAAGTGCTTGTCTCCAAACCTCCAGCCTCTCGTTAACACCGACTCGTGACTCATCAATCAGAACTATGTCATCGGCGAATAGCATGCACCATGGCACATCCCCTTGAATATGGTTTGTTAACGCGTCCATCACCAGGGCGAATAAGAACGGACTGAGTGCCGAACCTTGGTGTAACCCCATTACAACCGGAAAATGCTCAGAGTCGCCTCCTACTGTCCTAACCCGTGTCTTAGCCCCATCATACATGTCCTTAATCGCCATAATGTAGGGAACCGACACACCTTTAGCCTCCAGGCATCTCCAGAGAATTTCTCTAGGAACCTTGTCGTACGCTTTCTCTAGGTCAATAAACACCATGTGCAGATCCTTCTTCCTCTCTCTGTATAGTTCCACCAACCTTCTAACAAGGTGTATAGCTTCTGTAGTCGAACGACCCGGCATGAACCTGAACTGGTTGTCGGATACAGACACTGTCATCCTCACCCTCACTTCAACTNCTCTACTCGGGATGACCTGCGAATCAAGCCTCACATCCATGCCCTCTTCCCCTGGCTCAGCGCTAAACTTACACTCCAGGTATTCTGTCTTCATCCTGCTCAGCTTGAAACCCTTAGACTCAAGAGCTTGTCTCCATACCTCCAGCCTCTCGTTAACACCGGCTCGTGACTCATCAATCAGAACTATGTCGTCAGCGAATAGCATGCACCATGGCACATCCCCTTGAATATGGTTTGTTAACGCGTCCATCACCAGGGCGAATAAGAACGGACTGAGTGCCGAACCTTGGTGTAACCCCATTACAACCGGAAAATGCTCAGAGTCGCCTCCTACTGTCCTAACCCGTGTCTTAGCCCCATCATACATGTCCTTAATCGCCATAATGTAGGGAACCGACACACCTTTAGCCTCCAGGCATCTCCAGAGAATTTCTCTAGGAACCTTGTCGTACGCTTTCTCTAGGTCAATAAACACCATGTGCAGATCCTTCTTCCTCTCTCTGTATAGTTCCACCAACCTTCTAACAAGGTGTATAGCTTCTGTAGTCGAACGACCCGGCATGAACCCGAACTGGTTGTCGGATACAGACACCGTCATCCTCACCCTCGCTTCAACCACCCTCTCCCACACTTTCATGGTATGACTCAGTAATTTGATACCCCTATAATTGTTACAACTCTGGATATCATCTTTGTTCTTATATAATGGAACCACCGTACTCCACCTCCACTCATCCGGCATCCTCTTCCCCTTAAAAATAATATTAAACAACCTAGTCAACCACTCCAAACCTGCTCTCCCCACACAAGAAACTCAAATGGCCAAGTCTAGAGAATCTCCCTACCGCCCTTGCCATTACAAGGAAGCTTGGTGACTATGAAGAAGAGCTTGAGCCCAAGGCTATATGCAAAAGTGAGATGACGCCACCCCACAAAGTGATGTTCGAATTTGTTAACAAAGTTGTGCTGCCTAGGCAGAAAAAAAGGCACATTGCCACATTCATGGACATGGTCCTTATGGAATGTATGGATAGTGGAAGGCAAATCAATTGGCCTAGATTCATCATCCAGCTTCTCGATAGGGTTCTGACTGGCACCAAAACTCATGTCATACCCTATGAGTTCATTCTCACGGCTGTACTCGCACACTTCAAGGTACCTATCAAGAAATAGGAAGTTGGTACAAGCAAGGATCATTTTGGGGCAAACACTTTGACGTCTTGTGACTATGAAGTCCACACCACTCCCAAAGAACCCGGTTCATCCAAGAAGGTACATGTGAACAACAAAGTGCGAGCCTTGGTGCAAGAAAGTGGGGCTAAGGATGCTGAAATTGAAAGGCTGAAAAAGAGGTTGGTAGAAGTAGAAACTGAGAGAGATGCTCTCAGAGCTGAGCTTGCAAAGGAGAAGGAGAATAATGATGGCATTCTTCATGATATGCTGAAACTGCTTCAAGCCAAGAGCCAAGAACCTGGTCCTTCCCAGCCTTAAGACCTTCCTAGCCAAGTTAGACAAACCAGTGACCCGGATGAGATTTTCTTTTGTTCTTTTTGCTCATGATCCAATATTTTTATTTCTCTTTATGCTTTGTGGATGATTAGTATCAATGATAATCAACTATTTTTGTGCCCTAATTGTTTGTTGATGCTTCTTAGATGGCTAATATTATTAGATTGATAAATGATGCTTGACTCCATGGTTGAATTTGAAGTAGCCCCAGTGGCCATGAGTAATTTCTATTAAAATCTGGTTATCTAACATAATTATGCAACTTTTCGATGATGCCAAAATAAGGAAGATAGGTTGTGCTTTTTACTTTGGACTATGATGTGTATAACCTAATGAACCTGGTCCTTGATGATTTGTGACTTTAAAATGGAAAGTGTTCTAACATTGTGTTGATGTTGAGCTGAGTTGACACAGGGCCTATGCTTATGAAAAGCACAGAGTTTGTCATCATCAAAAAGGGGGAATTGTTTTAGCCCAAGTGAAGTTTGTTTTGATGATTGACAAAGGAACTCAAGAATGAATCAGGTCCATACACAGTGTACACAGACACGGGCAGATTCAAGCACAAGGCATGTACGTGAAGGAGATAAACTTAAGTGGTTATATCTGATATCTCCTGAATGAAAAGGTTGCATAAATGATAAGGAGAATGACTCCTTACTCGAGAGAACAGTATCCTAGATAAGGGAGGAGTTAGAAGTTGAAGATAACTAGAACTCTTCCACCATGGAAGAGTATAGCATTAGAACTCTAGCTATTTCCTATTCTACTAACTCTATAAATTGCATGATGTTCTCATTCTACAGGTACACACAAATGGTGAAGTTAAACCTTAGTTGAGAGCAAAATAGCAACGCATTTTGCAAACAATTCTTGTTTGATTCAAGTGTGCGAACCTGAAGCTACATGAACCAGATAGAAAAAATAGTTCCAAGTGTATGTCTTGTTATTCTAGTTTAATTATAGTAGGGCTTTTCAAATTGTATCTTTCAGCTTTATCTAGAGGCAATTTTATTAGGTACTCTGACTATTCAAGTTAGAGTTAACTTGAAGTTGTCGCAACAGTTAGAGGTCGGTTGTCACAACGGGATTAGAGGTAATCTTTAGGTTTACAAAGAGATTTGTAAATGTTGTTTTGGCTCAGTGATTTAGTGAAGTGTTGGGAAAAAATCCTACTGAGTAGTAGGTCGTTGTTTTTTCACCTTTTGAGCCAGGTGCTTTCTACTTAAAAATACTTGTGTTCTTTACTTTTCGCATTTACTATTTTCGCAACAGTAGTATAAGGAACACATAGAAGAACCAAGTCCTTATATAATCAGTGCACGCGAAAATTGAACACTATATAAATCACCCCTATTACGTGGTATTGAAGTATAAAACATCACCCTGCTTAACACATACTTTTGGTAAGCTGGTCAAGAAATTGATCAACACTGAAGGATACATGAAGCTTAAATATTTAAGTATTGTTTGTCTAGCTAGATGTAATATATAGTCTCTATCTTGGGTCTTCACCATTGGTGTTGTTTGAAAATTCATTTTCTGACCTTTACCAACAAATGAAACCGCGTTTCCTATGGTTTTGGCAGGGGAAATGTATCTTAATGAATCGCGATAATTATGTCTCATTGACATCCTAAAGTGATCCAGTTATTGGTTGATTAAGACTTATCTCAGTGTATGAAATAAATTAAAGAAGACATTTGTTAATGCAGATTTAATCATAAGCATCCAATTAGCTAGGTAAGATTTCCTCAATCTTTATCTATGTTTTACAAGTAAAATAAAGACTCGAAAACAAAATCAGGTTCCTTTCGCCATCTGGGGTTAGTCTATTTATTTAATTTAGTTTTCACATCTAGGTTTAGTTTGCCCCATCCCCCAGATGCAAGGGATTGGTATTTTTCATTCAAATCTTTTTTTGGGGTGAGAATCTGTCTGAGTGAATTTGCTCATACTATCGGTCCATAGCTCGAAGAAAGAAGGCTACCTGTAATATCACAGCCAGTGTAAAATTACTCAACTTATATGATTCATCATAATTAAATCACAAATCACAACACAGGTCTAAGATTGTTTGGAGGTTTGTTACCTATTGTATTGTATCGTATTATTACTTTAAATAAAATATTTATTTTGATTGTTACTTACATTTTATTATATCATATCGTTAAATTCATTGTTACGTAACGACGAAAAGTACCACTTTATGGAACTACGGATTTGATGTGGTGGTGTCGTTACCTTGTATTTTTCTCCCATCTTGCTCTTTCTGATTATTAAATAATCATATTTTATCCTTTACCCTACTCTTTTATATAATAAAACTACTCAGTATCCTATTTTTTCTTACTAATATTGCAAGTTTTGTTTTTCATATTGTTGGTGCATGACATCATGAAACGACGGCAAACGATACAATCTATCCAAACATTGTATTCATCAAACAATACAATACAATACGATACATTATGGAACGACACGTAACAATAATCCAAACTAGCCGTAAATGAAATAACATCGTGAATCAGAATTATAGCCAATTCCAACTTGATTCGGATTAAGAGAACTTGTAATACTAAATCCTTAATACTATAAAACAGAAATAGAACCTTCTCGACATTTGTTGACCAGAAGTGAACTTCTCTAGATTTTAGTTAATCCACTACATTTCGTGATAGATCTCCCACTAACCTATGTACTTATCACAACAGACATAATTAATTTGATACATTATAAAACAGAAATATAAGGAAAAAGAAAGTGTGCTTTCTTGCATCACTGTTAGGATTTAGCAAAGTTCCACGTAGAGGATGTTTGTAATAAATGGAATATATATACTTGGTTTTTATTTAATGTATATATAATGGTACAGATAATTATTTGCACTTCAAATGTTGCCCTCATACTCATCCTCACCCAGTAAAAATCAGACTCCACTTACTATAATTTGTAGCTTTCTCGAAATACTTTTTAGTTCTGCGATTTGTTGATTAGTGATCCTATCTCTTTCGACTTTTATTTTTTTCTTATTCGGCTTCGATATTTATATTGAAGTTGTTGCGGAAGATCGTGGGTTAATTAACACACAATCACACACAAAGAAAATAGAGAAGAAAAATCAACACAAGGATTTAACGAGGTTCGACTAAGTCTAATCCTCGGGGCAGAAGCAGAGAGAGTTTTCCACTATGAATGAGAAGAAAAGCACAATACAATCTATAGAATCCCCAACTACAATCCCTATATATAGATTCCAAGTAGTCCCAAACCTATAAGAGAAAGGTTTCTCAATTTGACAAGGACAATAGCTTTTCCTTTCCCAAATTTATTAGGCCAATGAGTTTTCCTAAACCTATAGGGATTATGTGTTTCCTGTAAATACAAGGAAATAATTCAAGCCACAAAATAATAAATCTTCCCCTTGGCTAGAATTCTCTTCATCAACAGGAACGACGTCTCTTTATCTTGCCCTCAGCCCTCGCGGGGGCTCTACCCATTGTCGCACACATCAACCAAGTCTAGGCAACGCCTAAACTTGTTAAGAAACTCAATCTCTTTAGCCATAGCACTAATCCGTCGATTTGGTTCTGTACTCGGAATAGCTTATGGATAACTATAACACTCAAACGCATCAACTGTCTCTGCAACTGCCAAAGAAAATCCCAAAGGATCCGTATATCCAAGAAGATTCCCATCAACTACGTTTGCAAACCTTTGTGATCAGTTGATCACTCTCTTCTCTCTGCCTGCTGCAATGCTATATGGTTGTTGCGCAGGTGCATCAACATTATCATCTTGATCAATATTTTGTACCTCATCCACTTCTTCTACTTTAGAACTACTGGGCTGAACTAGTGGAGATTCAATTTCTAGCTCTATGCGGTCACTGACACCACGATCTGTTTCTGCTAATGCCTTCTCCCTCTGACTGTCCAATAAGGCAGATTCATTGAATGTTATATCCCTACTGATAATTAGCCCTGGAGTCTTTTGGTCTGTGCACCACAACCTATAACCATTCACTCCAGTTGCATACCCTAGAAATATACACTTCTTTGCCCTCGGCTCAAGTTTACCATCCCTCACATGAACATAAGCAGGACAACCAAATATCCTTAAATTTGAATAATCAACAGGCAAACTGGACCATACCTCAAAAGGAGTTTTGAACTAAATAGCTGTGGATGGAGATCTGTTGACCAAATAACAAGCTGTATTGATTGCTTCAGCCCAAAAATCCTTGCTAACACATGAGTGTGAAAGCATGTTTTGCGCCCTATCACAAAGCATTTTGTTCATTTGTTCTGCAATACCATTTTTTTGTGGTGTTCCGACATAAGTGCGGTGTCTCACTATGCCCTCTCTGTTGCAGAAATTATCGAACTCAGAATTGCAAAATTCCAACCCATTGTCAGTTCGAAGACGCTTAACTTTTCTTTCCGTCTGCCTCTCAACCATCGTCTTTCATTTAACCAATGTAGGAAATACCTCATCTTTTATTTTCAGAAAATACACTCACACCATCCTTGAGTAATCATCAATCAAAGCCATAAAATACCTGGCACCACTCTTGAAGGGAACTCTGTTTGGACCCTCACAAGTCTAAATATATATAATCTAACCTGACTCTTGTCTTGTGCTCGGCCTTCTTGATGAACTTTACCCTTGTGTATTTAAATACACAATGCTCACAAAAATTCAAAACTTGATTTTTGTATCCATTCAGCAAATTCTGCTTACTCAACAAAGACAATCCCTTATCACTCATATGACTAAGTCGCAAGTGCTATAACTGAGACTGATTCAGATCACTTTTCCTAGAAGTTATAGCAACCTCCCCTTCAACTACATTGGCCTGAAGATGATACAATTTAAAATACAGTTTACCCTTAATTAGTACCATGGAGCCTTTATACACTTTAAGTATGCTATTCTCGGAGTGAAATTTATATCCTTGATCATCCAAAGTTAAAAGAGAAATCAAATTTCTCTTTATCCGAAAAATATGCCAACACACAATGTTTTTGATAATTCCATTGAACATTCTCAATTTGATGTTACCAATCCCCTCTACTGGTAATGGATTATCATCTCCCATGTAGACAGTCCCACCCATGGTCTAAATTAAATAAAATATGTTCTTTTTATACATATGTTTAAAAAGCACTTACCTAAGTTTCAAAAATTGCAAAATAAAATAGGAGGATAGGCCAAAACTCTCAATTTCAATTGAAAGAAGAAGTTGAATGCAAAGTTTTTAGTTTATCTATCATTATAGGCAGACAGCACTAACAAAGATAAAGTAACAGACATATAAAAGAAATTGATTCATCATCTGTGATTTGCTTGTAAGTTGCAAACCAACTCTTGTGTGAAAACATGTGGAAAATAGCACCAGAATCAAGAACCCAAGAATTCTGCCCATGACAAAAACTCACAGCACAGGCTTCCCATACATAGTCACTATCATCAGAATTATTGTCAGTGTCAATAATATTTGCCGAATTATCTATTTTCTGCTTCCCTCTTTTCTCCTTCAAATTAGGACAATATCTCTTGTAGCGACCTTGCTCCCCGTACTCATAAGAGTTTTGCTTCTTTGCTCTAGACTTTGATCTGGCGGTTGACTTTTTCCTGTTAAAACCCTTTTATTGTGTTCTTCCTCTAATCACAAGACCCCTGCCCTCAATTCTGCTGTCTGAAAAGCTCTTTTTCAACTTTTTGATTTTAGTGCATTACTTACATCTTCCAGTAAAATATTGTCTTTCCCATATAGCAGTGTATCAGGAAAGTATCATAACACAATGCTAAAGAACATAACACAATCAAGACTTGAACGTCACTCTCGATTTTGATATCCACGTTCTTCAGGTGCATTATAATTGAATTAAACTCATCAATGTGAGTTTTAACATGTATACATCCGTTCATATAGAGATTGTATAACCCCTTTTTTAGGTAGAGGCAGTTTGTCAGCGATTTCTTAGAATACAGATCTTCCAGCTTCTTCAATGCCATTGCTTGAGAAGTTTCTTCAGCAATTTCCCGAAGAACGCTATCTGTAACGCTCATGAGGATCGTACTCAAAGCCCTCTCCTTCAGGTCTGTCTTCTCTGTCTCTTTCATCTCTTCAAGAAAATTCTCATCAATTGTCTTCCATAACCCTTGTAACACTAGGGACGATTTCATCCTAATCTTCCATAGACTGAAACTAGAACCCCCGTCAAATTTCTCTACTTCGTACTTTTTCGAAGATGATGAAGACATCTTAACCCTAGATTATATGTAGAAACTAGAACCGTGTTCTGATACCAATTGTTACAGAAGATCGTTGGTTAACTAGCACACAATCACGCACAAAGTAAATAGAGAAGAAAAATTAACACAAAGATTTAACGAGGTTCGGCTAAGCCTAATCCTCGGGGCAGAAGCAGAGAGAGTTTTCCACTATAAATGAGAAGAAAAGCACAATATAATCTATAGAATCCCCAACCACAACCCGTATATATAGATCCCGAGTAGTCCCAAACTTATAAGAGAAAGGTTTCCCAATTTGACAAGGACAGTAACTTTTCCTTTTCCAAATCTATTAGGACAATGAATTTTCCTAAACTTATAGGGATTATGGGTTTCCTAAAAATACAAGAAAATAATTCATGCCACAAAATAATAGAAATCTTATTAAATCCGAATTTGTGTCGAAAAATTCATATTCAGAGTAAAATATTTCCTAACAAAGGTGATTTTATGTTCAGATTAAAACTTAAAATTTCAAATTAAGAATAAAGGAATATTTACACAGCAGATAATCATGCATTGAAGTCGCTTTCAAGTGATGCTTCCTTTATATATCAGGCTACGCTTGAATAAGAATATGTGCAAGTCATTTTCTCATATCTACTTTTAACTTGCAACATGATGATGCAATTATTCATGTTACTTGCAATTATTTCAAACAGTGATGCTTCCTTTATATATCAGGCTACGCTTGAATAAGAATATAGGCTACGCTTGAATAAGAATATGTGCAAGTCATTTTCTCATATCTACTTTTAACTTGCAACATGATGATGCAATTATTCATGTTACTTGCAATTATTTCAAACAGTGATGCTTCCTTTATATATCAGGCTACGCTTGAATAAGAATATAGGCTACGCTTGAATAAGAATATGTGCAAGTCATTTTCTCATATCTACTTTTAACTTGCAACATGATGATGCAATTATTCATGTTACTTGCAATTATTTCAAACAGTGATGCTTCCTTTATATATCAGGCTACGCTTGAATAAGAATATAGGCTACGCTTGAATAAGAATATGTGCAAGTCATTTTCTCATATCTACTTTTAACTTGCAACATGATGATGCAATTATTCATGTTACTTGCAATTATTTCAAACATGTGCTGATCATAACATGACAAAAGTTTGGTGAATTGTGGCGAACTCGAATTTTTTAAAGACCACAATTTATTATCTTGTGGTCAACTGGTCATAATATTTCTGTCTTTACAAACTAATATACTAAGTACTGAATTAAACTTTTATGATAGAAGACGTTATTGCTTAATTAGTTAAAGAGTTTGAAAATATACGACCATGACACTAAAAGTCACTCAACAATTCTAATCTATTAATTATTAACTTAAGTTTTGGAATATGAACATGCGTATACAATAATTGCTGAATATGTAAATCAAATATTCTTTGCTTTTATCATGTTTACCCGAAAAACGGATAGAGTTGAATTTATACGTAGTTCTAAGGATACGTAGTATAACTTGGTACAAATTGAAAAAATAAGTAGAAATATATCGAATATTGACCGTAAAAAGGAATGAATATAAACCCAAGTTGAATAGATAATGATTTATAAATGAACAAGATGAATCAATGTCCAAAACCCCAAAAAAGGATAATATTTACTATATGTGTGTAAATCTCAATAATCTCTGAAATGTGAGAGTGTATGAATGTATGAATGAATCTGTCCATTATACAAATGATAGTCACTCTTAATATAATAGACGAATCCTACTTTTGATATAATTAAAAATATATAGTGGGGATCCCATGATAGAATAGTTAATTAGCTTTTTCTTGATTTCCGTCGAGATTCTCTTCCCTGGTGCGGCTACAACGGCTCTTTGTCTCTTGGCTCAATCTTGATATTGGTCGGTCTCTGGGTCTTGAGCTCGACCTTGACTCGAGCTCGATCTTGACTCGAGCTCGGTATTGATCGGTCTCTGGATCTCGAGTTCGACCTTGACTCGAGCACGATCGGTCTCTAGATCTCGAGCTTGATAATCCAACTTTACATCATAGCTTGATATTATAACGACGACACTCGGACCGTCATGCTCCAATCTTGACTAATCACACGAAGGGCAAACTCGGTTTTGACCGTATACAGATAGTCCCCTCGTTTCTCGGAAAGAATGTGGCGAGAAACGATATAATTTTTCAACCTATGACTAGATACACACCGACGTCTGCGTCGAGCCCGATTATGACGTATGTGACAAATGTCTCGTCGGTTCAGTTACCAAAGTATTAAATGCATGTCAATCGATGGTCGGCCACTGCCGATTTTGATCCGTCATTGCGAAATCTATAAATAGCCCCCCTTCTTCATTATTTTAAACATTTACCTTCAACTCTTCTCATCCCAATCTTCACAGTTCTTCGCCTTCTCCAAAGTTCTATATTTCCAGCTTTAAGCTTGTTCTTCGCCAAATACCAAAATATTTCAATTTCCCATCTTCTTTGTTCTTGAAAATTTAGATGTCCAAGATATCTAAAACCGGTCCTCAGAAAGAGGCTGCTTCCTCATCTCGGTCGGCCGGTGAGAAACCGGTGGTAGAGCCATGCCTCGAAGAACTCATTCTCGGGGGATGTGTTATCGATTCTGACTTTAAGGTTGAGAAACCCCCATCAGTTGTTGGTCGATGTGAGCCGGTATCGAGATATATATGCTCGATATCCCAAAGCCTTATTGATTTGTTGAAGAAAGATTGTGATTGGGAAAACAAAGAAGTTGTGATACCGGCACCGGAGGAAGCGATCACTACCCACGTGGAAGGGTACATGAGTGTTTACACCTATCCTTTCAAGTTGGGTCCCCCCGATTCGATCATCATCGACTTCTGCAAAAAGTACCAAGTGACCCTCAGCCAAATACATCATTCTTTCTGGAGGATTGTAATACTGCTCTGTTTCTTTGTGAGCAAAATCAACGGGCTTCCCTTCACCCTCGACCACCTCGTAAGATTATATAGCCCTCGTCTTTACCGAGGTGGGCCGATAAAGCTTCAACGCCGGTCCACAAAGGCATTCACCTCGAGCATAGATGAAGACAAAGATCGGGTTGGATGAGCCGGTTTGTTCGAGTGAAGACCTCGGACTTAATCCCGGCTAAGAGTATGCCATTTTTCGAGAAATGGAATATGAATCGTAAGTGTGATTCTGTATTTATCTTTTGTTATTTTTACTTCTTCATCTTTTCTATCAGTGTTTTTCTTGACACAACCGTTGCTTGGATGCCGGGCGCGGTTCCCCATCTCGAGAACTAGGTCAGGAGCCTGGTTTCGACGTCAACATAAACCGAGCACGCATGGCTCAATTTGTCAAAGGGCTGGTGGGAGGCTCGTACTCATGGTAAACCTTCCTCTTGGCTCACCGATCTGTTCAAGTATTTTTTTTAGGCATAAGTTTTACTTGCTTTCCTTTCTTTGTAGGTCTTGGAAAATATGTGGTTATGAGACCCCCATTGTCATGCCCCAAAATCGAGGAGCGCGGCCGGCGCTCAACCGAGTGAACCCGGCCGAGCAAGCCTATTAGATTTCCTTCTACCCAAAACTCATTCATGAATAAAGAGAATACATATTTTCAATAATTAGACAAAAAGGTGTTCATATCTACAATACCAATTCATTACCAATAGTTTCATCATTTTTAAAGTCTCAAATGGATAAGTAATACAACCACAACATAATATAGTTTGTCTTTCCCAGCACCAATACACAACTCACACTATGTCTACGGAGCCTCTATGGATAAATAAGAGTACTATGATAATGTCGGCAATAAGGCCCCGGCTATACCTCAACCATAATACATAAAGAACAAAAGATATATGACCCCGGGATGAAGTGGGGCTCACCAAGTCAGCTGGAAAGAAGGTGTGCTGCTATCACTGATCAATATCTCCTGTTGTGGAACCACCTGCATGCATTTAAAAATGTAACGCCCCCGGCAAAAGGGACGTTAGTACCGTCAAATAGCACTAGTATGTATAACTAAACACCCTCTCAATAGAACAAAAAATAAAAAAAAGAATATCATAATATCAATAAAAGCTTTATCAACATCAAACCTCAATTTAGGATCAAGACAGTGTTCAAATTAATTTCCTTATCTCACATTGGGAGATTTTTAGTATCGATATTCCATTATTCACAATACCATTATTCACAATACCAATACTACCGTACTCTTAGCACGGAGTCCGATCACGACCCGATCGGCTAGGCTATCTCATTAGAGATATCAACCGCAATTACTTTCAGTATTAGTACCACCGTCTTTAACACGGAGTCCAATAACGACCCGATCTGCTAGGCTATCCATTAGAGACATCGACCACAATCACAATTTCAATTACAATTCCCAGCACAATCACCACCAAGTGTGCGGCATGGTGTTCGATCACGACCCGGTCGGCTAGGCTGTCTTATTCGAGACATCAACCTTTTTATATCAATCATCGCATTTCATATTACTTTCACATCTTTTCATTTCATTAGCACTAATGGCCATAATTATAAGATCATTCTTGGTACGTTGGCCGTATTTAGTATTTCATACTCACCTTTTCACTTTCTAACATCAACATCATCAACAATAACAACAACAATTCAAATCGAGGCATGTAGTACACATGTGAGCAATTAAGAGTCTAAGGTACATAGAGATTCTTCACAAAATATGGCATAATAGCCTTTGTTTGAATTTAACTTGAAGTCGAACATTTCTAATGCACAACCCATATTTTTAACACATCCCCAATTGATGACATAATATAAACAAAGCATTTGGGTTACTTGTTGAACATATATCTTTCAACCCAATCTTATTCGGAATAGCCAATTTTATAATAAACTACTCGGGACTTACATAATTCACATGAATATCGTGGGATCCAATTCTAAGAGAAGAGTTTAGCCAACATACCTCAATCGAGCTTCCTTAAACTCTAAAGTATTCCGGAATTCTTAGCAACTTCAATCTATTATAGTAATATAACAAATTGAATCAAAATTAGGAAGATGCTCATAGTTCTAGCTCATTTGAGCATTTTATCAAACACTAGGTGTGCATTAAGGTTTCAAGGCCCTTTTATGGAGGTTTTCATCATCCCACAACCCAATCTTTACCATGCTTAGTTCAACAATCTTCCTACACCCATTGATATCACATGCATGTAAAATAAACAACTCTCATGCCCAAAAATTATCTTACTAATTACCCATTTTCAGAAAATTTCGAAATTAGAGGTTAAGGTGTAGAATCTTACCTTTAGGATGAAGACTGTGTGGGTTTTCCTTGTTAACCTTCCAAAACTTGAGCAAGAATTGAAGAACAATTATTGAAGAACACCTTCTCACTCTAGGGCACTCTCTCTCACTCTAAAATGTCAGATTATAGCTCAAAAATAACCTAAAGCGTGTATTTAGAAAAGTAGGGTCAGGTTTTAAAAACCCAAAAATGGAGCTCCGGAACAAGGTCTGATGCGGATCGCATATCGATCCCATAATTGCTGTCCAACACAGGCCAACATCTGTCAGTGTCGGCGGTCACTATGTAGCCAGCAGACCTATTCTACGGTCGCATAATGAACCGCAGAACAGTTATGTGGTCGCATAGTCGACCGCATAATTGCATCTAAACTGGCCCTCTCCTGCCTCACTTCTGCGGCCATTATACGGCCTGCAGAATGATTCTGCGTCGCATAATGGACCGCAGAAATGCACGTTTCTGCCAAATATTTTCCTTTACTTTCCGGTGCATTGCTCAACCCAAAAAGTCCGAGCACGTAAGTCTAGTCCGCCACCATGAATCATTATTTTTCCTTTGCAAAATTTTACGGGGCCTTACACCCATTAGGTTATGAATAAGTTTTACGGCCTATCTCAAAAATGAAGAAGGTGGTTAAGAGAAAAAGGGCCTCGAACTCCGAGGGTCAAAAATCCAAAAAGAGAGCGGCTCGTAAACCTAAGGTGAACGTAATCCCTTTGACTATGGAGTCGGTCCTTAGTCTAAGGGAAGAAGAAGAAGAAGAAGAAGAAGAAGAAGAAGAAGAAGAAGAAGAAAAAGAAGAAGAAGAAGAAGAAGAAGAAGAAGAAGAAGAAGAATAAGAAGAAGAAGAAGAAGAAGAAGAAAGTGATTCTAGGCTATTGGCCCGTGCCCGGGCTAGAACCGATACTCAGAATACTTCGGTATCGGTGGGAGTTGATACTGCACTGACCAGGCTTTATGAGGTCGAGGAGGGGACTTCCACCCAAGTTCCCGAGCTAGGGAGACCGAGTATGTTTTACCTCGGGGTAGATATACCGTCGAAGAGGCAGTGAATACTGGTGCAAACACTGAGCTTGGGGCTCCCGAAGACGGAGGTGGCTCCCCAAAAGACCTACTCGGGGTGATAGAGATCAGGGATTCCCCCTCTTTCCCTTCTTTTTCCCAATCGATGATACGTGACGCTCAAGTTGTGGAGACTTGTCACGGGGAAGGGGCCTATGGAGGGGAGTATCCTTTCCGTGGTTATTTTATCGAGGTAGAAGATATCACCAGTCCGAGTGACTTGGAGGCTCTGAAGAAGAGCTCGAGCAAGATGGGAGTGCCTTGCCTATTTAACGAAGCCCAACAAGCCCTGAATCGGGTAAGTTCATACTTTCTTTGCTAATTTTCATACTTATGTTTTCCTTTCCTTGTATAATCCCTTCTTATTTTTATAGGCTTCTGTGCTTCATCACGAGGCGTTCTTCCAATCCCGAGGGCAGCTGAGCCGGTACGAGGCCGAAGTTTGAAGGCTTACTGAGGAAAGAGATACCTTAAAGCTTCTCAATGAGCAGAGAGAAGGAGAAGTAAAGGGACTTCGGGCCGAGTTAGAAGCATCTCGGAAAGAGCAAGTTGAGTTGGCCGAGCAGGTACAAAGAATCTTTGAATTTAATGATATTGACTCAGGATTGGTGGCTAATAATTCGGTCCCGCAGGTCGAGAAAAAGTTCAATGTGATTAGGCAGCTTCGTGCTGAAGTGGACGTAGTGAAATTAGAGGCTGAGGAGTGGAAGAAGAACATGGACCGCCTCGCCTCAGAGAAGAATACTGCCTGAACTCAACTGGATTCGGCAAAGGCCCAACTCCGAAACTTAAAAGAGAAAGACTTGGTGCAAGCCAAGAAAATCGAGGAGTTCCAGTCTTAGTTGAGCTCAGCAAATTCTGATTGAACTTGAATAAATATAGCCCTTGGGCTTTGTGGTCGAGTGAGAACGATTTCTCTTCGCCCGAATTAAGGTAGCCCTTAGGCTTTATACGTAGTCCTTAGGCTTAATACTCTAGTGAATGTTTGTTCGAACTTGAAATGAAAATGGCCCTAAGGCTTCATGGTCGAGTGAGCGTTTGTTCGAGCCCGAAATGAAAGCAGCCCTTAGGATTTTATAGTCGAGTAAGTGTTTGCTCGAACTCGAAGTAAGAGTAGCCCTTGGGCTTAATGGTCGAGTGAGTGTTTGCTTAAACTCAAAGTAAGAGTAGCCCTTGCGTTTAATGGTCGAGTGAGTGTTTGCTCGAACTCGAAGTAAGAGTAGCCCTTAGGCTTAATGGTCGAGTGAGTGTTTGCTCGAAATCGAAGTAAGAGTAGCCCTTAGGCTTAATGGTCAAGTGAGTGTTTTCTTAAACTTGAAGTAAGAGTAGCCGTTAGGCTTAATGGTCGAGTGAGTGTTTGCTCGAACTCGAAGTAAGAGTAGCCCTTCGGCATAATAGTCGAGTGCGTGTTTGCTCGAACTCGAAGTAAGAGTAGCCCATAGGCTTAATGGTCGAGTGAGTGTTTGCTCAAACTCGAAGTAAGAGTAGCCCTTAGGCTTAATGGTCGAGTGAGTGTTTGCTCGAACTCGAAGTAAGAGTAGCCCTTAGGCTTAATGGTCGAGTGAGTGTTTGCTCGAACTCGAAGTAAGAGTAGCCCTTAGGCATAATAGTCGAGTTCGTGTTTGCTCGAACTCGAAGTAAGAGTAGCCCTTAGGCTTAATGGTAGAGTGAGTGTTTGCTCGAACTGGAAGTAAGAGTAGCCCTTATGCTTAATGGTCGAGTGAGTGTTTGCTCGAACTCAAAGTAAGAGTAGCCCTTAGGCTTAATGGTCGAGTTAGTGTTTGCTCGAACTCGAAGTAAGAGTAGCCCTTAGGCTTAATGGTCGAGTGAGTGTTTGCTCGAACGCGAAGTAAGCGTAGCCCTTGGTCTTAATGGTAGAGTGAGTGTTTGCTCAAACTCGAAGTAAAAGTAGCCCTTAGGCTTAATGGTCGAGTGAATGT
>AWOL01S0010398.1:0-15494 GCA_000715115.1 Nicotiana otophora | reverse complement strand
TATGGGTATTGTGGAGACGAGCGGGGTTGATTTTACTACGTTCCAGCTCAGGGGAGCGGCTTACTAGTGGTGGCGGGCATATGAGTTGGGTAGCTCAGCCGAGTTAGCTTCACTTACATGGGTTTAGTTTCCAAAGATATTCCTGAGAGAGTTTGTACCTCAGTCCCTTCGAGATGCATGGCGCGCGGACTTTGAGCAGCTGCGCCAGGGCACTATTTCAGTGTCAGAGTATGCCGTGAGATTCAGTGATTTGGCCAGGCATGCACCTGTTTTGGTCGCCACAGTTAGAGAGCGTGTCCGTAGATTCATTGAGGGACACAGATATGATATTCGGTTCAACATGGCTCGGGAGTTAGAGTCGGATGTTTCGTTTCAGCAAGTGGTAGGGATCGCTCGCCGTGTAGAGGGCATGTGGGATCAGGAGAGAGAGGACATGCAGGGCCATAAGAGAAAGTACATGCGAGGTCAGGAGATAGAGGACAGGGAGGTGAGGAGGCCTTGTAAATCGGAGAGATCTACTGGTCTTTATTTTGGAGCAAGGTACGACATAGTAGAGGTTTTGTGGGTTAGCTAGTTCAGTTTGCACTTCAGGCTTCGCACAGTGTTTCAGGTGCTCATGGGTCTCAGAGTACCCGTACCGCACAGTTCCCATAACCACATCAGCAGAGAAGTTGCTTTGAGTGTGGAGATACCAGCCACAGGGTGAGAGATTGTCCTAGACTCCGGACAGGTGTGTCACAGCAGAGTATTCAGGCAAGTAGAGGGCGCCCAAGATGGGAAGGCCCGGCCCGTTGATGTGTTTCATTTAGTAGGCTTGAGGTCACTGTGCCAGATGATGTCATACATGTATGCTTTTGATTTGTTACAAAGGGGCACTATTCGTATTTGGTTCTGTTTTGCTTATCGGGACGAGTTCCCCTATTTGTTGTTCCACTTATGGGTGAATTCATGACTCAGTATTCTGTATATGTGTTTGCCATATTGGGAGACTCTATGAGCGGTAGCCCGTGTCTATCGTTTGTTTCTATTCATTATTGAAAGTTACGAGACTATAAGTGAATTCATGTTGTCCATTATGGTAGGTTTGATGTGATTCCTGAGTAAATTGGTTATAATTTGTGATTTGATACTCCACCGGGGTGACAATTTAACAAATATTGAGATTCTATTGGCAGAATTGAGTTACTAGAGGATTTCCATTGGTATGATGTGTATTCGACTTGTGATTCAGAGTTGAGGGCCAGACCCTCGCGACTCCATGTGATTTGATATGTTTGAGCCGGGCTGTGTGCCGCGGTGGAGGGTGATACCAGGATGAGATCCTTATGATTTGTTCATGTACTTTGATTTTTTCCTTTTGAATTGACTCTTAGTATGATACTGTTAGAGAGTTGAGCCTGTCGGGCTTGTTTGATATTTCCCTTATATGTTTCTCTTTACATATTCAGTCATTTTCATTCTATGCTTCTCGAGTTTTAGCTTGCGGGGTGTGTACCCGATGGTGTTAGTTATGACTTGTTGATTCGGGAGTATAGTTATGAGGTCTTCGTGTTTCTTGCATCATTGTCAGCATTTTGGAGGTTTGAAATGGGTTGCTAACAGATATGGGTCTAATTGCCGGTGCTGGTTTTGATTTCGGGCAGCTATTGTGATCAGAAATGTTATTATGGACCTATATGTGGTGTGTCTTGTTGTGTGGTCGTACCTTGTAGGTGTAGGCATGAATCGTTACCACTGGTTGAGACTGATATCGGTTATGGATTTAGAATCGGATCTTTTGAAGATAAATGGAAGGTGAGAATTGTTTACTCTAAGGCTTATCGGTGTTAGCAGAAAGGATGAATTACAGTTGGGATGGTGTCGTCAGGCTTATGTGGATTGGGGTGATGTGAAGTCACCCGCGGGTGTAAGTTGGATATGTACTTTCAGTGATTCGAAGACTTCGAGGCGATTCTTAGCACGTTCGAGGACGAACGTTTATTTAAAAGGGGAAGGATGTAACAACCCGGCCGGTCATTTTGAGATTTTAAGTCTCGTTCGGCGGCATAAGGCCCTAAACAGCTTCATATTACGTGTATTGACTTGTGTGCGTGGTTGAATTCGGTTACCGGATGTTTCGAAGTGATTTGGGATGCTTAGTCCCTAAAATGGAAGCTTAAGTCTTAGGATTTTGACCGTAGTCGGAACTATGTGAAGACGACTCCAGAATAGAGTTTTGTCTGTTCCATTAGCTCCGTTGGGTAATTTTGGACTAAGGAGCGTGTCCGAACTGTAAATTTGAGGTCTGTAACTGATTTAGGCCTGAAATGGCGAAAGTCAAATTTTTGGAGATTTGGACCGGAAGTGGACTTTTTGATATCGGGATCGGAATACGATTCCAAGTGTTAGAACAACTCCATTATGTTATTTGGGACTTGCCTGCAAAATTTGACGTTATTCCGGGTTGATTTGATAGGTTTCGGCACGAGTTTTTGAAGTTGAAAGATTTGAAATTTATAAGGTCGATTCATGGTGCGATGCGTAGTTTCATCGTTAGTAGATGTGATTTGAGGGCTCGACTAAGTTTGTATGGTGTTTTAGGATTGCTCGGTATGTTTGGTTGAGGTCCCGGGGGCCTCGACTGAGTTTCGGGTGCTTAACAGATTAAAAGTTGATTTGTGTTACTACTAAGTCTTCAGGCTTCTGGTATTTTCGCACCTGCGGTGAAGAGACCGCAGGTGCGAGAGCGCATGTGCGGAGAGGAAAGCACAGAAGCGGAAAAGTGGAGGAGTGCCATTGGTCGCAGGTGCGAGGTAAATTCCGCATCTGCGATGCCCGAAGATGCGATGGAGCAATCGCAGGAGCGGTAAAGGACCGCAGAAGCGGACATGGGTCCGCAGGTGCGACCCTTGGATCGCAGAAGCAGACGCTGAATTTTGAGTGGAATCTGCACCTGCGATGGGAATTCCGCAGGAGCGGTGACGCATGTGCGAAGGCAGGTCCGCAGATGCGGTTTAACTGGCAGAAAATGGGGCAAATTGAGGGTTTGATTCATTTTTTCATTTTTGGACTTGGGAGCTCGAGAATTGGCGATTTTCGAGGGATTTTCAGAGAGAGCTTTGAGGTAACAATTTCCAACTCGCTCTTGGTTGTCTTTCATTAATCTATAGTTGTTTTCTTCATTAAATTACGGGTTTGGATTGAAAAGTTAGGAAAAATGGGAAGAAGTTCTTCAACTAAGAGTTTTGAGTTTTGATTAAGATTTAGACATCGGATTTGGATAATTTTGGTACGAGTGAACTCGTGACTGAATGGGTGTTCATATTTTGTAATTTTTACCCGATTTCGAGAAGTGGGTCCGGGTCGATCTTTTAGGGCAAATTTTAAAATTTTTGTTAAAATATTGATTTCATTAATTAGATGAGTCTATTATCGTTGTATTCATGATATGCAATTGTGTTTAGTTAGATTTGGACTATTCGGAGTCGGATAATTGAGGAAAGGGTTCTTACGGACTATTTGAGCTTGGTTCGAAGTAAGTATCTTGCCTAACCTTGTGTGGGGGATTCCCCTCTTAGGATTTGAGACTTCTATGTTGATTGTAGCCCGTGTGCACGAGGTGACGAGTGCGTGCGCGGACTTAATTGTGGAAAGTTGGCCTTTTAGGGTCCTTGTATTCATTGAATATGCAGTTGTTCCTGTTATGATTATATATCTTAATTACTAGATTCACATCTACCTGCTTAATTAGAATAAATTGCTTCATGATCCACTATTATCGTTACTTGATTTATATGTGCCTTAATTGAAACTGTTATCTCTTTTATAGCCACGCTATCTTTTCATAACTGCTTATCTTTATTTGGAATTTATATTATTTCATTCTATAATTTGTTCAGTCTTAATTGAGGTTATGATTATCTTTTCGCTGCTTATCCTTAATTNTCATCTTATAATTTGTTCAGTCTTAATTGAGGTTATGATTATCTTTTCGCTGCTTATCCTTAATTAAATTATTGAAAATCCTTAGTAATTTCTCAACCTTAAAAGAAGTTTTAGATATCCTATATCTTCGTCGACTTGTTTTATTTGGATTTATTTGACTCGTGTTAGTTTCCCTGTTGTTGAAATGTATATTGTGGGATCATTGATACACATTAGTTTCCCTTTGTTGAGTTGTTCTCTTTATGCCTAGCATTCTTTACTGTGGTTATTCCTTGTGATTTGGTCCCATATTTTCCTGTGATTTAAAAGTTCTTGAGTTGATTTACTTGTCGTACTTTGTATTATTGCTTTTGTTGTTGTATTTGTTGTGGTGATGCATGAGGTTTCTGCCGTGCGGTCGTTATTATTGTGATGCACGAGGTTTCTGTCGTGCGATTGTTGTTATGGGGTTGCACGAGGTTTCTGCCGTGCTATTGTTACTATTGATATTTGCACATGTGGCGTGACAAGGTGGGATATATATATGTGTGGGTTGCGCATGTGGCGAGACAAGTTGGGAACATTATTATGCACGTGTGGCAAGACAAGGCAGGCATTTATGTTACTATTGCACACGTGGTGAGACAAGGTGGGCTGTGTTAGGGATTGATTTGTGATGATTTATGGCCTAGGGGCATTCTTGTTGTTGATATTTGTGTAGTGGTATACGTACCTGTATGAGCTTTATCTTGTGAAAGATGTGAGAAAATATTCTACGTGTTGTCTGTTCTTCTTCTTCCTTATGCTTATTTGCTGGTATGGTCTATGTTAGGACACTTACACAAGCATACACGTAGTTAAGCACTCTTATCGGATAAGGGGTGTTCTTGATATTGTTGATCATAGATGCTCACCCTTGTTTACTTGTCTTCTATGTGAGAATGGCTCTATTGGCACGTGAGTCGTCAGTATGGTTATGAGGTGTTATGAGGGCACAAGATGCCAAGTGTTAGGGTTCAGGTATTGAGACCCGTGATTTGTGAATTGTCCGAGGTTTGGTACCTCGTGGAGTTGTTGACTAAAACCTGATGTAAAAGCGGTTGTAATTACTGAGTTATTACTTAGCCTTGTTGTATTCGTGATTCCGGATTTAGGTTGTGTTCCATTCACTTTGTCTGCGTCATTTTCATGACATTCCGCTGATACTTGTTGTTTCTTGCTTTAATGCCATTACTGTATTGTGAGCCATATTGCATAGTCTTTATGTAGACATCATACTTCTGTTATTCATGTACTTATATCTGTTCGGTTTATTAGACCAGTGGATGTCTTGACTGTTCCTCGTCACTACTCCACCGAGGTTAGTCTTGATACTTACTGGGCACCGCTGTGGTGTGCTCATGCTACTCTTCTGCACATTTTTGTGCAGATCCAGGTACTTGTTCGTTAGCTAGCTGTATGGAATGTTGCTGTGGAGACTCAAGGTAAACCTGCTGCTGCGTTCGCAGGCTTTGGAGTCACCTTCCAGTTTTCATTTTGCAGTGTTTACCCTTATTTCTGGACAATTGTATTTAGAAGTTTTCTAGCAAACACTCTGTAGAGCTTATGATTTGTACTACCGGTTTTGTGATTGTAAGAGATTCTATTTAAATAATGTTGTTTTAATTATTATTAGGCTTACCTAGTCCTTAAGACTAGGTGCCATCACGATGCCCAAACGGAGGGGAAATTGTGTCGTGACAGATTGATTCCCTTAGCCTTGTTTGATGTATTTGAGTTATTTTTGGTTAGTTTCGAGCCGTTTGGAGATCGAAACGCGCATAATGGCATCTTTGGAGCATTACTTGGCTTGCTCGGTATTGGTATTTGCTTGTTCGAGGTAAGTAACTCTTCTATACTTAGTGCTAAGGGTATGAAACCCCGAAATACGTGTTATGTGATTGATGATGAGGTGACACACATGCTAGGTGATGGGCGTGTGGGCGTACACCCAGTGAATTGTGACTCTGTTCTTTTCACGACACTGTTTAGTGGCCTTATTTTGTTGATATCTGTGTTTTCACCATGTGATTAAGTAACTGAGCTGTCAATTATACTAGATATCATGTTTAGGCTTTATGCTGATATTGTTAGGACCCATGGTGGTTGTTACTTGCTGTCATCTCACTGATTTCATTGATATTTCATACTCAGTCATATTCATGCATTCATATCATATCTCAGTCTCAGTTGTTATTTATTGATACATCATATCATTGTTTCGGGTTAGCTTTCATGACATTGTGATCCCGTGGGTGAGACTGGAGAGATTGATGAACGAGTGAGGCCGAGATCCTGATTATGAGTGATAGTTATGGGATCGGGCTGCACGTCGCAGCGGTTATTTTGATTTATGATAGAGCTTGGGCTGAAGGAGCCCCTCCGGAGTCTGTAACATACCCCAAGTGAGCGCGGATGATATTATTGAGGGATGGATTTCCCTGGACATGGATTTGTCCGAAGTATTTGATACTTGGAGATGGATTTCTCCACAGGGTTGGATTGCCCTTTTTCCTCGGTACTGGTTGACTTACAGTCAGTGTTGTGTATGTTCCGAGATGGATTTCCTTGGGCCGTATGGGCCATATACAGTACCGAGTGGTTGAGCATGATGAGTGGAAAGTGTGAGACAGTGAGATTGAGTACTCTGAGAGTGTGAGTACATGATTCATCTCTGAGATACATGGCATTGGCATGCACACATAACATACAAGCATAGAGATGCATTTTTCCTCATGTTGTACGGTATCACGTCATTCATGATTTTTACACACATTAATATGTGGGCATAGAGAGGCATTTTACACTTGCTATCTGGAAAAAAATAGAAACATCTAATTTATCGTGGAGAGGAATTTTGGAAAAATTTACAATTTTCAAACTATCTCATAATTTACGACGATTTCGGTAAAAGATTTGAGTTTTCACTGATATTCTTAAAAATTGGAACTATATTCGAAAAATTGTGAAAACATTGAGCATTTTTATCTCTGAGTTATTTTCTTATTTGTATGCTCTACGTTAATATGAACTGCTATTGATTATTGGTGTTGGACCCGACCTATGTTCCAGCTCGTTACTGCTTTCAGCCTAAAGTTAGGTTTGTTACTTACTTAGTACATGGGGTCGGTTGTACTGATACTATACTTCTGCACATTGCGTGCAGATGTTGGATTATGTTGTTGCTATGCTCGATGGTTGCCGAATTTGAAGATGTACCTGTGTTCCTGTTGTAGCTGCCTCTAGTTCATGGTAGCCTTAGATTTATAAAAACTCTGTTTATATACTTTTTAAACAGAAAATGTATTTACTTCATATCAGCTTTGTAAATCTATTCTTAGAAGCTCATGATCTGTACTACCAGTTCTTGGGGAATGTATAAAATTACGATCTTTATTTACTTAAATTGCTTTAAAAATTGTTATTGGAATTGGATAATTGAAAGTTGGCTTACCTAGCGGGTTGGGTTAGGTGCCATCACGACTAGTTGGATTTTGGATCGTGATAGATTGGTATCAGAACTCTAGATTCATAGGTTCTACGAGTCATGAGCAAGTGTCTAGTAGAGTCTTGCGGATCGGTATGATGACGTCCATACCTATCTTAGATAGGCTACAGGACATTTAGGATATAATTCCCATCTTTCTTTCCTTATCGTGCGACATTGATTCAGCTTGAAGCATAATCATTTGAATTCCTCCCACGTATTCATATGCGCACATGAGCGCTCGGTAGCAGCTGTGCATCGACAGCTTGTGATTTTTGGGATGAGGTCCGAGATGTGATTTCTATGTATTGATGATGGGCCAGTCTGTAGGACTTGAGGCCGGGTTTTGACTGTATCTTGAGCACGTGCTTTTGGACTTATATGTCCGGTAGCATCCCTATGAGTGGAATTTGTGACTAGATGTGTGGCCGGATTGCTATATGATGAGTATGATGTGACTAGGGGTGTGTTCAGACATATTGGATTTGACAACAAGAGTTTGATTGAGATGTAAATTGGGTGCTTGATTTCCGCCTTGATTTGACGTATAGTCTCGAGTTATGGGCGTGTTGAAGGATTTTTCATGTTGTTTGGTTGCAAAGTGAGGTAAGTTTTCAATGTCGTAATATGAGTTCAGACTCAGGAAGATTAAGTGATTGCGTAATAGTTATGACTGTGGAATGGAATAGAGAGATGTTAGTTTGAGGCAAAGCAGGTGGGTTATCTCTTGCGGGGTGTCCTAAGGTTTGTGTGATCCCTATGTTGTTTTGTAGCGAGTTCTATTTTACCAGTGAATTATATGTGTTGCAATTTGGGTTTGGATCGTTTATGAGAGTTGGCTTGACTGTTACAAGGGTGAATGCAAGATTTGCAGATGATATGAGATATTAGATGGTTTGTGTTACATAATCTTATGAAGGATTTGGTTGAATTTCAGTGCGGGATTTTGGGCAGCAACAGAGTATGGGTATTATAAGTTATCAAATACTTTATTCCTTGGCTTTAAGCCAAGTGGCGGAGTCTGCTATCGATGGGTTGATTGCGCTGTTATGTGTTGTATTGGTTTCAGTTTGAGATATACTTGTGAACCAGTTATGACTTACAGAGGTTAAGATTGAGGATGACTCAAGTGAAGGAATTTCTGGATGTGGGTTGTATTACACTCTATAGGTATATGTAAATCATGAAATGATTGAGTGGTTATTCGTGAAGGAGGTAGTGTGCATGGAGTAGGAATTTGTTTGGTTGCATTAAGGTGGGATCACTTCCTTGGGTGTTGGTTTGCTAATAGGGCACAGGCCGTTCGGTCCATTTGGTCAGTATAATTGAGATTTGAGCAGGGTGGAGGACTCTCGAGAATGGTTCTAATAGATGCAAGATTTAAATGTAGCAATTGGGAACATTCAGGATTTATATATGGCTAGAAACTGAGATTTTTAGTGGATGGTGTCGAGACTTGTGGCGTTTCTATATCCTTATGGATTCTACATTTTTGTATCAGGAAGGTGAAAGAACAGCTTGAAATTCGCAGGAAGTTTCTTCGGAGTGAGTATCTCGATTGTGGTATTTTGGGGGTGCTTAAGAGAAAGTTCAGCGGCTTATGGGCTTTAAGGCATATAGTTTTATGTTAGGACCGATTATGGTGAGTTTTGGTTAAGGGTCGTAGCGTTATGGCAAGGGAAAGTATCAACTTGGTAGTAGGTTGAATCAGCACAATAAAAGATATGATCTGTTCTTTCGGTACTTGTAATGTGGTGAGTTTCTACGAATGCTTCATGGCAATGCTCTTGGGTTTTGGCAGCCTGCGTGGCTTGGTTGAGATAGAGAGATTTAGTTATGATGGCTTGATTATGTGCAAGTGAGTTTCGAAGAGTTTTCAATGGTTACTACCAAGGTTCGAGGTGTATATCTATTCGATTGTTGCCGAGCTTATTCGTGTTCTAAAGTGATCTGTGAGTTACTCTTCTATACTACGAAGAGTTGCGGTTCGTTGGTTATATGCACATATGGTGCGGTTCTATTTGGTGTTTATAGCGGAATTTGAGCGAGATGAGTATTTGGGTACTGCATGATTGATTGCGCATTGGCTATGTCCTTTCCAGATTGTGGTATCGTGTTATTTGCTTTCCGTGGTTATAGTAATGCACTTTGGGTATTGGATGTCGAATCTCGCGTGGTTATTGGTTTTGAGCAAGGAGACTCGAGGTATGAAATACGGACCAGTATTTGGATAGGGTGACGCATTGCGATGGAGTTATGTTGAATATGATCCTTAGGGATAGATACGTGTGTTTTGGTTCTGCAATGTGTGTCAGGTTCTTAGCATTGTGTTATGGTGGTAATTGTTAAGCTTGCGGGACAGTTCCCTCATTTGAGTCATTTTCTATGGGTTGAGTACAGTTGGATTGTTGCTTATTGGTGCACAGTTTGCACGGTTGTGGCTTTAGACTGTATTGATGTATCATTTCACTAGAGTGGTCTTGTTGGATGAGATGAGGTCATTGGACCTAGAATGGATACGATCCGATTGGATTGTGGTACATGTTGGAAGGATAATATCGAAAGTCGGCTTAGAAAAGCTGTTATAGTTCTTGTTGAAGGAGGGGGAGATTCCACAACTGGTTGATCTGATGAATGGTTATGAGTTTTTGTGCGTTGCTTTCATCATTGGCAGTATAAGAAGGTGTTAGGATGAGGTTTTGTTTGATAAAAGGTTTATTAGCGGCATTTGGTTTGTTTTGAGCAACTACTGTGACTAGAAATTATCGCTATGAGTGTTTGAGTTATGTGGTATATCATGTGATTTCATCTTGGGTTATGACTATGGCTTGATACAGCTTGATCAGACTTATACAGTGTGTAGATGCGAGATTCTAATGTTATAGAAAATTTCGGATGTGGAAATTGGATTTTAAGGCTTATGGGCTAGGTTGGATTAGGAAATTTCAGTCATGTTATGTTATCAAACCTATATGGGATAGGGTGACATAGGATCATCCCCGGGTATGTGCATGGTAAGGTTACACGGCGATTTGATGGCTTTTGGAACAACTCGTGGCACGTTCGAGGACGAACGTATGTTTAAGTGGGGGAGGATGTAATGACACGACCGGTCATTTTGAGCATTTACACTTCGCTCGGTTGTTTGAGAGCATGAGTAGCTCCGCATGATGTACTATGACTTATGTGAATCGTCGGTTTTGGTTTACAGGTTATTCGAAAATTGATTTGGAAGAATGATCCTCAACTAGAAGCATTAAATTAGAAAGGTTCGACCAAGTTTGATTTTTAGTATTTGACCTCGGATGGGATTTCTGACGGTTCTGTTAGCTCTGTTGGGTAATTTTTTGCTTAGGAGCGCGTCCAGATTGTGATTTGGAGGGCCGTAGTAGAATTTGGCTTGAAATAGTGAAACTTGGAATTTTGGAAAGTTTGACCGGAGTGGACTTTTTGGTATCGAGGTCGAATTTTGATTCCGGAAGTTGGAGCAGGTCCGTAATGTCAAGTGTCACTTGTGTGCAAAATTTGAGGTCAATGGGACGTGATTTGATAGGTTTCGGCATCGGTTGTGGAAGTTGAAGTTTTAAAGTTCATTGATTTCGAATTGAGGTGTGATTCATCTTTTCGATGTTATTATGTGTGTTTTGAGGCCTCAAGTAGGTCCGTATTATGTTATGTGACTTGTTGGTATGTTTGGATGAGGACACGAGGGGCTCGGGCGTGTTTCGGATTGATTTCGGGCTATTTTTCCTTCATTTACACTGTTGTGCTCTGCTGGTTCTGGTATGACCGCACCTGCGACTGGTTTGCGCAGGTGCAATGGTCGTAGAAGCGAGAAGAGGACTCGCAAAAGCGAGAAGAGGCTGGGCGAGGAAGACCGCAGAAGCGGACTTTTGTAGCGCACTTGCGTGCGCGCAGATACGGGATTTGGATCGCAGGTGTGTAAGGCTTTACAGAAGCGGAATTTGAAATCTGCAGGTGCAGAGATTTCTGGGCAAGGCTATTTTCGCAGAAGCAATGTTTTTACCGCAGATGCGACTGTTTGTCCGCAAATGCAAAAAGTGCTAGGCAGAAGTTATAAAAATCGAGGGTTTTGTTCTTTCTTCATATTTTGAGATGTGAGACTCAGATTAAGGAGATTATTGAAGCAACTTTCACCACAAGAATTGGGGTAAGTGTTCTCTACTCAGCTTTGATTACATTTCATGAATCTATCTTCATTTTTGGCAATTGGTTGAGGAACTTTAAAGAGAAATTGGGAGTTTTGGCCTAAAGTTTCATAATATGAATTTTTGTATTTTGAACACCGATTTGGAGTCGGATTTGAGTGAAGCTAGTATGGTTAAACTCGTAATTGAATGGGTTGTCAGATTTTGTGAGTTTTGCTGGGTTCCGAGGTGCGGGCCCAGGTTGGGCTTTTGGCGGATTTCGGGTTTTGATTCAAGATTGATCTCTTTTGATTGGGATTGGTTCACTTAGCCTTGTTTGATGTATTTGAGTTATTTTTGGTTAGTTTGGAGCTGTTCGGAGATCGGAACGCGCGTGATGGCATCTTTGGAACATCGCTTAGCTCGCTCGACATTGGTATTGGCTTGTTCGAGGTAAGTAACTCTTCTAAACTTAGTGCTGAGGGTATGAAACCCCGAATTACGTGCTATTTGATTGATGATGAGGTGACGGGTGTGTGGGCATGCACCCTGTGAATTGTGGCTTCGTTGTTTTCACGGCACTGTTTAGTGGCCCTATTTTGTTGATATCTGTGTTTTCACCACGTGATTAAGTAACTGAGATGTCAATCATACTAGATATCATGTTTAGGCTTTATGCTCATATTGTTAGGACCCATAGTGGTCGTTACTTGTTGTCATCTCACTGATTTCATTGATATTTCATACTCAATATGGATTTTCCTGGGTCGTATGGACCATATACAGTACCGAGTGGTTGAGCATGACGAGTGGAAAGTGTGAGACAGTGAGATTGAGTACTCTAAGAGTGTGAGTACATGATTCATCTCTGAGATACATGGTATTGGCATGCACACATGACATACAGGCATAGAGATGCATTTTTCCTCATGTTGTACGGTATCACGTCATTCATGATTTTTATACACATTGATATGTGGGCATAGAGAGGCATTTTACACTTGCTATCTGGAAAGGAAACGAAACATCTAATTTATTATTGAGAGGAATTTTGGAAAAATTTACAGTTTTCAAACTATCTCATAATTTACGACGATTTTGGTAAAGGATTTAAGTTTTCAATGATATTCTTGAAAAGTGGAACTATATTCGGAAAACTGTGAAAAAGCTGAGCATTTTTATCTCTGAGTTATTTTCTTATTTTTATGCTCTACGTTGATATGAACTGCTATTGGTTATTGGTGTCGGACCCGACCTATGTTCTAGCTCGTCACTGCTTTCAACCTAAGGTTAGATTTGTTACTTACTTAGTACATGGGGTCGGTTGTACTGATACTACACTTCTGCACATTGCGTGCAGATGTTGGTTGTTGTTGTTGCTGTGCTCGATGGTTGCTGGATTTGAAGATGTGCCTGCGTTCTTGTTGTAGCTGTCTCTTGTTCATGGTAGCCTTAGATTTATAAAAACTCGGTTTATGTACTTTTCAAACAGAAGATGTATTTACTTTATATCAGCTTTATAAATTCTATTCTTAGAAGCTCATGATTTGTACTACCAGTTCTTGGGGAATATATAAAATTAAGATCTTTATTCATTTAAATTGCTTTAAAAATTGTTATTGGAATTGGATAATTGAAAGTTGGCTTACCGAGCGGGTTGGGTTAGGTGTCATCACGACTAGTTGGATTTTGGGTCGTGACAATTATCATGAACAACCTCCCTCAACAAAAGAGAGAGAGTCGAACGGGCATGCATAACTACAATTGGCAAATCAAGGAAGTAACCAAAACAAGTTTCTTTGAACATTGCAAATTGTCTCGAACTCAGATGTTTCATCAATGTTTGAACAATGCAAATATTGATGTTAGTATCAATCTTCAATTTAGAATGATCTTGTGGTTTGAAATAAAAATCCCAAACCTACAATGTAATAATATAAAAAGAATTATTGATTGAATATTTATATAACTGTTTTATACATTAAACAGATATATATTGATAAAACTTTATGCCGAATTAGAGGCAACACAGAAATATATCCAACATGAAATACACTTAGATATTCCAAGTATAAACAACATAGAAGTAACTAATATAGATACATGCTAAGTACAAACTTGCTACAAATATGTTCGATAAAATATACAAAGTATAAATAATGTTGAATCAAATTGTAAGACAAATATACGATACCTTCAGATTCGGTGTCTGTTCTCTAGCCTCATCGACCTTTCTTCTTTTTTTGGGTGTAATGACCCAATCAGTCATTTTGACTTTTAGGACCCCGTTCCCTAAAATAAAACTTTCCGTAGGTGCTTTTAATAATTTATGACTTGTGGGGATGGTTGTTTCGGGATTTGAAAGTGTTTGGATTAAAATCGGAACACTTGGTTCCTTAAGTTGGCTTTAAAAAGCCAAGTTTGACTTCGGTCAATATTTTAAGAAAACGACCTCGAAATAGAATTTTGACGATTCCATAGCTCTGTATGGTGATTTTGGATTTAGGAGCGTGTTCTGAATTTTATTTGGAAGTCCGTAGTTACATTAGGCTTGAAATGGCTAAAATAAAAATATAAGTTTGAAAGTTTGACCGGAGAGTTGACTTTTTGATATCGGAGTCGAAATCCAATTTTGAAAGTTTTCATAGCTCCGTTATGTCAATTATGACTTGTGTGCAAAATTTGAGGTCAACTGGACTTGATTTGATAGGTTGCAACATCGAAGATAGAAGTTGGAAATTTTAAGTTTTATTAAGCTTGAATTGAAGCATAATTCGTGGTTTTAGCGCCGTTTTATGTGATTTGAGGTTTTACATAAGTTCGTATGATGTTTTAGGACTTGTTGGTATATTTAGTTGAGGTCCCGAGGGTCTCGGGTGAGTTTCGGATGGTTAACAGATCAAAAGTTGGAGTTAAAAAGCTACTGCAATTTTTCTCTTCAGCTGGACATTCTGGGCTGTGATTGAGCCCAAGATCGAGCCCATATATCGAGCCCAGGGTCAACGGCCAGGGTCCAATCCAGGGACAAGGCCCAGGCTCGAGGGCCATTATCGAGGCCACGTTCGAGGCCAGGCTCGAGGGCCATGATCGAGGCCACGTTCGAGGCTCAGGCTCGAGGGCCATGATCGAAGGCCTAGCTCGAGGGGCCATGATTGAAGGCAAAGCTCGAGGGCCAGGATCGAGACCCAAGATCGAGGGTCACAAGATCGAGGCTCGATGCTATGACCGAGGCCCAAGCTCGAGGGCTATGATCGAGGCCTCGTTCGAGGCCAGGCTCGAGGGCCATGATCGAGGCCACGTTCGAGACCCAGTTTCGAAGGCTGCCTAGGCAGATTATAAAGGAGGAAACTTCGTCCCATTTGCCATTTATGACGAACTTAAGCTTGAGTAGAAGCGATTTTTGGCAGATTTTCAAGGAAAAACATTTGGGTAAGTGATTCTAACTCGGATATGGTCTATAACTCGTAATTGAATGGGTTGTCGAATTTCATAACTTTCGCCGGATTCTGAGACGTGGGCCTCACTAACGAATTTTTAATTAATTTCGGGATTTTTATTTAAAATGTAGTATTTTCTTATAGAAGTGATTCCTATAAATTTTAGTGATTTTATCGAATTATTTTTGGTTAGATTCGAGCCAATTAAAGTTGGATAATCGAGGAAAAGGCCTACTAGCGGATTAAATTGGAGCAAGACGAGGTAAGTCTCTTGTCTAATCTTGTAAAGGTGAAATTACCCCATAGGTAATTAAAGTAATAATTGTTACTAATTGTAGGGGCTACGTACGCACGAGGTGACGAGAGTCCGTGCGTATCTACTATTAATGCTAAAGTCCGGGTAGTTTAGGACTCAAAGGGTGAATTACTTGTATAAATTATATTCTTTGTTTAACAAATATTATTTGATATATATATATA
>AWOL01S0010394.1:9564-23972 GCA_000715115.1 Nicotiana otophora | reverse complement strand
GAGATCAATCGGACTTGATTTGATAGGTTTTGACATCGAATGTAGAAGTTGGAAATTCTAAGTTTCATTAAGCTTAAATTGGAGCATGATTCGTGTAACGACCCGACTTGTCGTTTTAAGAATTTACGCCCCGTTCAATGACTTAAGGTCTTGATCAGCTTCGCAATATGTATTATGACCTGCGGGTGTGGTTGAGTTTGATTTACTAAAGATTCGGAATTAAATTAAACGAACAATCCTTAATTTGAAGCTTAAATGGNGCCCCGTTCAATGACTTAAGGTCTCGAGCAGCTTCGCAATATGTATTATGACCTGCGGGTGTGGTTGAGTTTGATTTACTAAAGATTCGGAATTAAATTAAACGAACAATCCTTAATTTGAAGCTTAAATGGAAAGAGTTGACCGGAGAGTTGACTTTTAAGAAAATGACTCTGGAATGAAATTTTGATGATGTCAATAGCTCCGTATGATGATTTTGGACTTAGGAGCATGTCGGAAAAACTATTTGGAGGTCTGTAGTGGAATTAAGCTTGAAATGCCGAAAGTTATATTTTTGGAAAGTTTGACCGGTGGGGTTGACTTTTTTGATATCGGGATCGAAATATTATTCTGAAAATTTGAATAGCTTCTTTATGTCATTTATGACTTGTGTGCAAAATTTGAAGTCATTCCGGATTGATTTGATATGTTTCGACACAAGATATAGAATTTGAAAGTTCAAAGTTCATAGATTTTGATTTGAGGTGCGATTCATCGTTTTGATATTGTTTGATATGATTTGAGGCCTCGAGTAGGTCCGTGTTATGTTATGGAACTTGTTGGTATGTTCGTACGGGGTCCCGAGGGCCTCGGGTGAGTTTCGGATGCTTAACAGATCGAATTTGGATTTGGAGGAGGAGCTGAAGCAGTTGGGCTGCTGGTGTGATCGCACCTGCGCGAAAAAGGGCCGCAGGTGCGAGCTCGCGGATGCGAGAAATGAGTCGCGGAAGCGGAAAATTCATGGGCTGGCCAGGCACCGCGGGTGCGAAAAATTTTCCGCGGATGCGAAAGGTCGCGGGTGCGAAAAATTGGCCGCGAATGCGAAGGCCGCGAGTGCAAAAGATTCGCCGCGGATGCGAAAGACGCGGGTGCAAAACATTTACCGCAAGTGCGAAGAAATCACTGCGGATGCGAAAACCCCTGGGCAATACAAAAACAGAGGGGTTCCGAGCTTTTTCCATTTTTGGGCATTTCAAGCTCGGGTTGGGCAATTTGTGAGCAAGGTTTTCACGGAAATACTTGAGGTAAGTCCCTTGTGATCCTTTCTACTCCATAATATTGAATTATCATCGAATAATCCGATTAGATTAAATGTTTTTGAGGTGTAAATCGGGGGTTTGAACTTAGGGATTTGAAAACGAAAAATTAAGATTTGGAGGTTGAGTTGTTATTGGAATTTGATAAAATTGGTATGGTTGAACTCGTATCGGAATGAGTGTTCGGATTTCATGAAAATTTTGTCGGGTTCCGAGGAGCGGGCCCCGCGTTGACTTTTGTTGACTTTTTGGAATAAAATTTTATGTCGACACATTATTATCCGAAATTATTTCCGATGAATGTTTATGAAGTTATACAATTAATTTGGATAGATTTGAACTGTCCGGAGGTCAATTCAAGCAAGAGGGCTATTTTGGAATATCGGCCTAACTTCAAAAAGGTAAGTGTCTTACTTAACCTCGAGTGGAGAAATTACCCCTTAGGCATTGAGTCTTATGTGTAATTTGTATAATTGAAAACCATTTACGCGAGGTGACGAGTACGTACTTGGCTTATATGTGTAAAGTTTATTGAGTTAAAGTCCTGAGCATATTGTGTGGTAAATTGGGTAATTGTTGGTATATATTTAATCATCTAATTGTCGTGCTTAAATACTTACTTGAATTGTTGAATATTCCTCGTAATTGCTCAACCTCAAAAGGAGTTTAGATAACCTATATCCTAGTTGACTTGCCATTATTTGATATTATTTGACTCGTGTTGGATTCTTATTGTTGACTTGAATATTGTGGAATCATTGCTACATTTTGTTTTGTTTTTCCTTGTTAAGTTGTTCTCCTTGTGCCTAGGATTCTTTACTGTGGTTATTCCTTGTGAATGAGTTCCACCGTTCTTGTGATTTAAGTTTTTGAGTTGATTTGTTCGTCGTACTTTGCATCTTTGTCATTGTTGCTTTTGTACTTGCTGTGGTGATGTATGAGGTTTCTGTCGTGTTATAGTCGTTATCTCTGTTGTTTGCGCTGCATATTTAAATTGGGACTACGGACGTATTCCGGGAGATCCCCCAGCACTGCATATTTAAATTGGGACTACGGACGTATTCCGGGAGATCACCCTGTGTTGCATATTTATTTTGGGACTACGGACTTATTCTGGGAGATCCCCCAGCATTGCATATTTATTTTGTGACTACGGACGTATTCCAGGAAATTCCCCTCGTACTGCATAATTAATTTGGGACTACGGGACGGTATCCCGGTAGATTCCCCTATGGTTATATCTGTGTTCGGAGCTGCTAATCTTCCATGCTTAGGTGTCACAAGGTGACTTATACTCGAAGGATATTATTTGAAAAGTATTTATCTTGAAGGAACTATGTTTGAAGGATATTTATTTGAAAGGGGTTATACTTGAAAAGTATTTATCTTGAAAGAACTATGCTTGAAGGCTAATTATTTGAAAAGTTTATATTTGAAAGGTTTTTATCATGAAAGAATTGAATTTGAAAGATATTTATTTGAGGAAATTATATTTGAAAAGATTTATTGAAAGAATTATATTTGGAAAAAAAATAAAGAATTGTATTTGAAAGATATTTATTTGAGGAAATTATATTTGAAAAGATTTATTGAAAGAATTATATTTGGAAAAAAAATAAAGAATTGTATTTGAAAGATATTTATTTGAGGAAATTATATTTGAAAAGATTTATTGAAAGAATTATATTTGGAAAAAAAATAAAGAATTGTATTTGAAAGATATTTATTTGAGGAAATTATATTTGAAAAGATTTATTGAAAGAATTATATTTGGAAAAAAAATAAAGAATTGTATTTGAAAGATATTTATTTGAGGAAATTATATTTGAAAAGATTTATTGAAAGAATTATATTTGGAAAAAAAATAAAGAATTGTATTTGAAAGATATTTATTTGAGGAAATTATATTTGAAAAGATTTATTGAAAGAATTATATTTGAAAAAATATTATTATTATTTTGAGAAAATTATATTTGAAAGAGAGTTATCTGGAAGAATTATATGTGAAAGACATTTATTTGAAGGACTTGATTTAATTGGGTGTAATTGTGTTTATTAATTGTTGAGTGATATTAATGGTATTCTTGTTGTCTGTTGTACATATCACTGGTTGTTTTATCCTGCCCTTATTATTATTTATTTCCTATTATTTTGTAGATTATATTGCACAGGTTATTAGACTAGTGAGTGTCTTGACTGTACCTCATCTCTACTCTATTGAGGTTAGTCTTGATACTTACCGGGTACCGCTGTGGTGTGCTCACTCTACACTTCTGTACATTTTTGTACAGAGCCAGGTATTGAAGATAACGGACTTGAGCAGAGTTAAAGCGGGGTCCTAAAGATTCAAGGTAGAGCTGCTTGGTTGTCGCAGTCCCTTGGAGTCGTTTCATTTCATTGTACTATTAATTTGTAATCAAACAATATTGTATATTCGGTCCTCATGATCATTTTATGTATTCAGTTAGAGTTTGTGACTCAGTACTACTAGTATTGGGAGGTTCTATATTGTAATTATTTCCGCTGTTAGTTTTGATTATTTATTTAATTCAAAAAAAATGGCTTCAAAAATGCAATGGAAATCGGCTTACCTAGTCTTAGAGACTAGGTGACATCACGACTCATGTGGTGGGATTTTGGGTCGTGACAATTCATGATTTTAGCGTCATTTTATGTGATTTGAGATTTCAAATAAGTTCGTATGATGTTTTAAGATTTGTTGGTATATTTGATTGAGGTCCCGAGGGACTCGGGTGAGTTTCGGATGGTTAATGGATCAAAAGTTGAACTTAATAAGCTGCTGCAATTTTTCCTCTTCTAATGGACATTCTGGGTTATGATCGAGCCCAGATATCGAGCCAGATATCGAGCCCAAGTATCAAGCCCAGATATCGAACCCAAGTATCGAGCCCAGATATCGAACCCAGGTATCGAGCCCAGATATCGAGCCCAGGTATCGAGCCCAGGGTTGACAAGGCTCAGGCTCGAGCTTGTGTATCGAAGCCATGATCGAAGATCCAGCTCGAGAGCCATGATCAAAGTCAAGGCTCGAGGGCCAGGATCGCGACCCAAGATCGAGGGTCACAATCGAAGGCTCAAGCTCGATGCCATGATTGAGGCTATATCGAAGGATCAGGCTTTAATCGAGGCCATGACCGAGGTCCAGGCTCAAGCCTGTGATCGAAGCCATGATCGAGGCCTAAGCTCGAGGGCCATGATCAAAGCCATGATCGAGGCCTCGTTCGAGGCCTAGTTCCGAAGGCTGTCTGGGCAGTTTTATAAAAAGAGGGCATTCGTCCCATTCGCCATTTTTAACAAATTGAAGCTTGAGCAGAGACGATTTTGGATAGATTTTCAAGGAAAGACATTGGGATAATTAGTGTTTTGAGATTGAAATTTTGAAAATTTTTAGAAATCTCATAGAAACGAATTTTTGAGATTTCGGTATCGATTCGGAGTCAGATTTGAGTGAAACTGGTATGGTTGGACTCATAATTGAATGGGTTATCGGATTTCGTAACTTTCTCCGGATTCCGAGACGTGAGCCCCACAGACAAATTTTTAATTAATTTCGGATTTTTTATTAAAAATGTAGTATTTTCTTATAGAATTGATTCCTATAATTTTTAGTGATTGTATCGAATTATTTTGGCTAGATTCGAGCCATACAGAGTTGGATAATCGTGGAAAAAGTCTTCTAGTGGATTAAATTCGAGCAAGACGAGGTAAGTCTCTTGCCTAATCTTGTGAGGGGAAAATTACCTCATAGGTGATTAAAATTAAATAATTGTTGCTAATTGTGGGGGTTATGTACGCACGAGGTGACGAGAGTTCGTGCGTAGTTACTGTTAATGCTAAGGTCCGGGTAGTTTAGGACTCAAAGCATGAATTACTTGTGTAAATTGTATTCCTTGTTTAATTTATATTACTCGAGATATATGTGTGTGTGTGTGTGTGTGTGTGTGTATATATATATATAAAAATATTAAAGGATGAAAATCTCATATGCTTGATTTTCTGTTTAAATTAATTAATTGTTAAGAGAAATTTTTCTTTCTCATGAATTTTATCTTATAATAAATATACTCTCATTCCGGAGGTACATAAGAAAATGTCCTCCTTTCTTGTGGAGCGGGCCGAACACCTCGGCAGGATAGATGCATCTATGGATCGTGTAGCACGTCTCTCGGCAGTGTACACGAAACTCTGGATCGGGCCGTATGACCTCGGCAGAAATCGTGCTTAATAATAATAATTACACGATACTTTGATAGTTTATTGCAGCTTGTGAAGCTAATTGATAAATTGGAAATCTTTAGAATTTAATGAATTATTATTCCTGCTTGTTAAGGAATTATTGTTATTCCTGTAAATGAGACTAATTGATAAAATTAGAAGTTTTATTGAAATTGAAAGATTTAATTAATAGATTGGAAATTGTTGCATTGGAAGGATTTTTATTATTTCTGCTAAATGAATAAAAATTATTAATTTTATTTCAATTATTATTATTGACCCATAGAGAGTGTCAAAGTCGGTCATCTCGTCTCTACCACTTCGAGATTAGGCTTGATACTTACTGGGTACACGTTATTTTTCGTACTCATGTTGCACTTGCTGTATATTTTATTATGCAGGTACATATATGCCTAGCGGCTTTGTGGGCACACAAGTGTGGTTAATAATTGTGGAGACATAGGTGAGCTGCATTCTGTATTACGATCCGCAACCAACAGAGTCTCCTTCAGAGATATTATATTTTTCTGTCTAACTTATATTCTGGACAGATGATGTATTTTAAATTTTAATTCCCTAGTAAATGCTCATGCACTTGTGACACCGGATTTTGGGAATGGTTGTGAGTTGTTTAGAAATTTAGTTGCTAAAAATATTTATCATTGACTCTATGAGGTTTATTTTTATTATTTCATTGAAAAAATTTTGATTTTAAATCCATTAAAATGGGTAATTAAGCTAAGTGTGTATTGTTGGCTTGCCTGACAGCGGTGTCCGGCGCCATCACGACCTTTAATGGATTTTGGGTCGTGACAGTTTGTTCCTTGTTTATTCTTTATTAAATTAGCAAGTACTTAGTACTATACATTTACTAATATGACTTTTATTATCTTGTAAATTGGATTAATATTTTGATGATAATTCTCTTTTAATATAACATAGATATATTTTTTTTTAATCTAGAAATATTCTTTTTTTTTTAAATCTCATTTTATTAAAAAATCTCATTTTATTAATATTATAGATTATTTCTTTTTAATTTTATTTTGACATATAATCAAAATACTATTATATTTAAATAAAATTATAATTTTGATTTTTTAAAAATTATAAACATATAAGTAATTTTACTATTTTGTCATAAATTTACTGATATTCTTAATAATTGCTATTTTTGCATTATTTTCCATAAGAAAATGAACTTTTATTTTATACCAACTCAAATATTTCTATCTATAAAGTTGAAATAATATTTTATCTTTAAATTCAAAATCAAATTATTTTCTATATAAGAAAACATTTGAAGTATTTTATATATATATAGACTACCATATTAGGAAGAAACTACTCCCCAATTTGAATTTACAGTTTTGTTTTTCTTATTTTGTTTTTTATTTTAGAATAATTTTACGAGTTAGATGATCAACTTTTGAAAAAAAAAAAAAAAAGGTTGAAAACATTTCAGCTGGAAAGATTTGAGTTTGGGTGTGTTTATATCCCAAGGCTATCATGACTCTTAGACTTGTCTTTTGACTACTTTATGATGGACATTTACTTTGAAGGCTGCTATGGGTGAAAGGAAAGTTTTATTACTCACAAAAAATTTGGATCNTGATCAACTTTTAAAAAAAAAAAAAAAAAGGTTGAAAACATTTCAGCTGGAAAGATTTGAGTTTGGGTGTGTTTATATCCCAAGGCTATCATGACTCTTAGACTTGTCTTTTGACTACTTTATGATGGACATTTACTTTGAAGGCTGCTATGGGTGAAAGGAAAGTTTTATTACTCACAAAAAATTTGGATCAAAATAATAACATCGACTATATACAGTGCATGTGATAGGTTTAATTGGTGTAGATCCTTAGATATTACATTGGGTTTAAAGACTTTGTGCAACTTCCAGCACCAAGCTCACGTGGAAAGGCAATCTCTAGAATCTCACACATATTTTACTATCTTTTGTACAAATCATGTGATACTTGACCTAAGATACTCGATGCAAACCACGGAACATAAAGACTAGTAATATATTAAAAAGCACGAAGGCCCTTAGCGAAATGTCGTTCGCCTTTTCTACCCTTTTAAAATCGATAATACACTGAATAAAATTGTAATTTAATTTATATTCCTAATATTTTGGATTTTGAAATCATACATTCCTAACATTTAGGACATTGAAATCTATTAAAATTTTACTTATTAAACTTTTCCATATTTGAACTATACAGGTAGGAAGCCCTATTATTTAGGATTAAAAAATATATTATGCAAATAAATAATAAACGTATAAAAATTTCTCCAACAAAGTAAACCAATCCTATTACATGACATCTTTAAAATTGCATTGGAAAAAAAACTTTTTAGTTTTGGACAATAAATAACTTTGAAGACATTGTCGACACTTTCATATATTTAATATTTGACCTCCTTTCATAATATATTTTCTCTTCATCGATTCTTTCATAATATTTGGAACTATACTAAATGAACAAATCACTAAGTAATTCTTCATCGATTATATGTGTAGTACTTGAAACTACTCTCAACAATTTAAAAAATAAATAAGAAAATTAAAGAATGTAAAAGCAATTTTACGCGAATAATATTGAAAGATAATAGTCTTGAGATAGAATGTGAGATTATTCAATTTCATATTTGGTTGAATTTACATTTTCGACATAAGAAATTATGATAATAGTTATACCATAATTTGGTACTATTTTGATTTTATATTCAATGTGAGATAATAATATAGAGATTAGCTTGTATCACAAGAAAACATATAAACAAATGACCTCCTCCTTCAAAGCTTTTCGCCTAAATTATTTAAAAAGTCTAAGGTTAAAATTAAAACTAAAAATTTACTCAAGTTTAAATATGATAAATCAAACAAATATTTTTATTATACTCCATATATTCTATTTTAATCCAATGATTCAAACATCTACCAAAATAATTTATATCCAATAAATAATTTTGATATTATTTAATCACAACATTATAACCTACGTATAATGGTTTGCGGTATTCTAAATGAGAGTTTATTAATTATTTTGTTTCCTTTTCATTCATTCCAACAAATCTATATCTTTTTATACATTACTAAGTTATTTGTTGTAAAATATCAACACAACATTAGTCATCCCTATACTATACACTATCGCTAAAAAAGTTTTTAAATTATAGTGCAATCTTTTTATTCCCAAATCTCTAAAGATATAACGATTCAACTTTTAAATAGGTATTATTAAATAAATATTTAAAGAATTTTGATAAAAGTATTTATGCATAAATATTTATTTTTAGTATTAGGTCACAAAAAATAACAATAAAATTTCATAAAATATTCACTCGGAAGTCATTAAAATTTGCAATAGGGCATCTTAGAATTTATATGGAGAAGGACTTTATTAAGTCAGCTAAGTGAGATTAACATTCACTATTTTCAAGAACTTACACTTTTTTACTTTTTCTTTTATAACTAAAATATATTTAATTATTATTTATATATTTTAAATTATATATTTATTAGTATGGGGTACACGCACGAAACACGTATCATAAGACTAGTTTTAGGATACGTGCGATATGCGTGTATCCTATATCGATGTATATAAAATTAAAAAACATATAAAATCTTGAAAATAAAATTTTAAAAAATATAAGCTCTTGAAAATGACGAATATTGATCCTATTTAGTCAAAAGTAGAGAATGACCTAGCTAAGCATGAAAACAACCAAGATAATCTTGAAAGATCAATGTTCTATTATGTATCTCTTTTTTATTTTAATTTTGTATCAAAATGATCGTCTAGGTACTTATTATAGACATATCAACTACGAAAAATAAAAATAAAAATAGTGATGGACCAATTATGTAACTATATAATAAAATTCATATTCAGTGATAGAATTAGTGACAGGTTATAAGAATATCTTATTAGCTATACAAGATGAATTTTGAAGGTTAACGATATAGACATGGTTGATTAATAAAATCATGATTGATGCTAATATGAGGTAAAAGCATTTGGAGTGACATAAAATATGTGATGATGAATATGACGTCTGCAAACGCACATTAATTTAGAAATAACACATACCTTGTGTCACGACCCAATTTCACCTATAGGTCGTGATGGCGCCCAACACTATAGCTAGGCAAGCCAACTAATAAATTAAACATATATAGATAAAATTTAAATCCAAGAAAAATAATAAGATACTAAATACTACCAATGTGGGTGCCAAGACCTGGTGTCATAAGTGTATGAGCGTCTATTAGATTATACAAAACTCCAAATATTGTCGGAAATAAAATAAACAGAATGTAAACATAATGTAATGACCCAACCGATCATTTTAACTTTTAGAACCCCCGTTCCCTAAAATAAAATTTCCCGTATATGTGTTTAATGATTATTGACTTGCGGAGATGGTTGGTTCGGGATTTGGAAGCGCTTGGGTTGAAATCGGTACACTTGGTTCCTTAAGTTAGCCTTAAAAGGCCAAGTTTGACTTCGATACCGGAATCGGGATTTGACGGTTCCAATAGGTTCGTATGATGATTTTGGACTTGGGCGTATGTCTGAATCGAGTTTGGATAACCCGAGAGCATTTTGACGCTTAATAGTTAAAATCAACTATTTGAAGGTTTATAAATCTTTAAATTTGGTTTGCGGTAAGTTTTTGAGTAATTGAAATTCGTTTGGAATTCCGAGTTTGGGAATAGTTCCGTATAGTGATTTAAGACTTGCACGCAAAATTTCGTGTCATTCCGAGTAGTTTAACTATATTTCAGCGCATTGGAAGTAAATTGAAAAACTTGAAATTCTTAAGTTTGAATCAATTTGGTTTAGGGTATGATTCTTAGATTTGATGTTATTTTATGCATTTCGAGAGTTCGAGCGAGTCCACTTTATGATTTCAAACCTGTTGATATGTTCGGACCTGGCCCCGGGGGTCCCGAGTGTTAACTGGACGAGGCTCGGACCAATTTTGAAAAATTGAGCAAGGACTGAAGCTCCCAGCTACTGTCATAATCGCACCTGCGCTTGGACAGTCGCAGGTGCGAGCTCGCAGGTGCAAAAGAGAGGAGTCTGCCCAGCCATCGCAGATGCGAAGTAATTTGGCGCACATGCGAACGCGCAGGTGCGAAGGTCTTGCACGCAGAAGCGGAGGGATGCTCAGGTGCGAAGGAATGGGCGCACCTGCGCTTGCGCAGAAGCGAGCTCTTCTTCCGCAGGTGCAGAACCAGGAAAAGAGGGAAAATGTGCACCTGCAAGGAATTTCCGCAGGTGCGAAAGCCGCATGTGCGGTACCTCTTCCGCAGGTGCGAAAATCACTGTTGGGCAGAATGGTTAAAAATCGGAGCTCAGACATTTTGAGCCCATTTTTCCTCCATTTTCGGGCGATTTCAGAGCTCTTTGTGAGGAGTTTTCAACTATCAACTTTGAGGTAAGTTAATTCTACACCCTTTGAGTAAAATACATAGATTATGGGTAGATTATAACTAGTAAATCTTAGAAATCAAGGGTTTAGGTGAAAAAACTTGATTTTTATAAAATGAGATTTTAATCACGAAAATAGTTGTGGAATTGGATAGAAATTATATGTAATGACCCAACCAGTCATTTTAAATTTTAGAACCCTATTCCCTAAAATAAAACTTTTCGTATGTGATTTTAATGATTTATGACTTGCGGGGATGGTTGATTCGGGATTTGGAAGTATTTGAGTTGAAACCGGAACACTTGGTTCCTTAAGTTGGCCTTAAAAGGTCAAGTTTGACTTCGGTCAATATTTTTGAGAAAACGATCCCGGAATAGAATTTTGACGATTCCAACAGCTCCGTATGGTGATTTTGGACTTAGGAGCGCGTGTGGAATTTTATTTGGAAGCCCGTAGTTAAATTGGGCTTGAAATGGCTAAAATAACAATTTAAGTTTGGAAGTTTGACCGGGGAGTTGACTTTTTGATATCGAAGTCCGAATCCAGTTCTAAAACTTTTCATAGCTCCGCTATGTCATTTATGACTTGTGTGCAAAAATTTGAGGTCAATCGGACTTGAATTGATAGATTTCGGTATATAATGTAGAAGTTGGAAATCTTAAGTTTCATTAAGCTTGAATTGAGGGATGATTCATGGTTTTAGCGTTGTTTGATGTGATTTGAGGGTTCAACTAAGTTCGTATGATGTTTTGGGACTTGTTGGTATAATTGGTTGAGGTCCCGAGGGGCTCGGGTAAATTTTGGACGACTAACGGATCAATTTTGTCCTTTAGAACACTGCAAATAGCTGCTGNGTGCAAAATTTGAGGTCAATCGGACTTGAATTGATAGATTTCGGTATATAATGTAGAAGTTGGAAATCTTAAGTTTCATTAAGCTTGAATTGAGGGATGATTCATGGTTTTAGCGTTGTTTGATGTGATTTGAGGGTTCAACTAAGTTCGTATGATGTTTTGGGACTTGTTGGTATAATTGGTTGAGGTCCCGAGGGGCTCGGGTAAATTTTGGACGACTAACGGATCAATTTTGTCCTTTAGAACACTGCAAATAGCTGCTGGTATTTTCTTCTGGCATCCTTATATGCGATCGCGTAAGTTGGTCTACGATCGCGTAGAGTAATTTAGGCAGAGGTGGATTTGTTCTACGCGATCGCATGAATGGGGTTGCGATCGCGTAGGGTTAATTTGGGCAGCTGGGAATTTGTTGCCTGCGATCGCGTGGATACGTCCGCGATCGCATAGGGTTGGCCAGTGTGTATCGCGATCATGTGTCATTGTTTGCGATCGCGTAGGGGAAACTTGAGAGGAAGCTGGGCCATGCATTGTGCTACGCGATCCCGTGAAGAGGTATGTGATCGCGTAGTGTCGGAACCTGGCGAATCACGATCGCGTGGGACTTGATGCGATCGCGTAGGGTTAATGTTTGGGAAGAAAACATTGTGCTACGCGATCGCGTAGAAGAAATCACTGGGCAGAGAGTTTAAGTTCTGAAAATTGGACTTCGTCCCATTTTTTATTTTTAACGATTTGGAGCTCGGAATTAGGCGATTTTTGGGATATTTTCAGAGAAACCAACGGGGTAAGTGTTCTTAAATCAATATTGGTTAAATTACCCGAATTCATCACTATTTTTATCATTTAATTAGTGAATTGAGTTGGAAACGTTTGAAGCCCTCTTGGATAGATTTGAGGATTTGAGGGCCGAATTGTTATCGGAATTTAGTGATTTTGGTATGGGTATACTCGTGGTTGAGTAGGTGTTCATATTTCGTAACTTTCGCCGAATTATGAGACTTGGGTCCCACGGACAAATTTTTAATTAATTTTNAGACGTGGGACCCACGGATGAAGTTTTAATTAATTTTGGATTTTTATTAAAAATGTAGTATTTTCTTATGAAATTGATTCTATAATTTTTGGTGACAGTATCGAATTATTTTTGGTTTGATTCGAGCCAGTCAGAGTTGGATAATCGAGGAAAGGGTCTACTAGTAGATTAAATTGGAGCAAGACGAGGTAAGTCTCTTGTCTAATCATGTGAGGGGAAAATTACCTCATAGGTGATTAAAATTAAATAATTGTTGCTAATTGTGGGGGCTACGTACGCACGAGGTGACGAGAGTCCGTGCATAACTACTATTAATGCTAAAGTCTGGGTAGTTTAGGACTCAAAGCATGAATTACTTGTGTAAATTGTATTCTTTGTTTAATTAATATTATTTGATATATACATATATTGTGAATTGTTAGATAAAAATATTAAAGGATGAAAATCTCATATACTTGATTTTTTTCTGCTTAAATTAATTAATTGTTAAGAGAAATTTGTTCTTCCTCCTATTTTATCTTATAACAAATATACTCTTATTCAGGAGGTACATAAGATAAAGTCCTCATTTCTTGTGGAGCGGGCCGAATGGCTCGGCAGGATAGATGCATCTATGGATCGCGCCGCACGTCCCCCGGCAGTGTACACGACACTATAGATCGGACCGTACGTCCTCGGCAAAAATCGTGCGTAATAATAATAATTACACGATACTTTAATAGTTTATTTCAGCTTGCGAAGCTAATTGATAAATTGAAGAATCCTTGAAATTTAATGAATTATTATTCCTGTAAATGAGATTAATTGATAAATTAAAAATTATTTGAATTGAAGGAATTTAATTAATATATTGAGAATTATTGCATTTGGAGGAATTTGATTATTTTCGCTGGTTAAATAAATTATTGTAAATTATGTGAATCATGCTGATTTAGATATTCTAGTTGTATTGCAATCATTATTATTGACCCATAGTGAGTGTCAAAGTCGGCCATCTCGTCTCTACCACTTCAAGATTAGGCTTGATACTTACTGGGTACACGTTGTTTACGCACTCATACTACACTTGCTTCACTTTTTGTGCAGGACCTGAGGTAATTACTAGTGGGGGACCAATCGTCTTACACCCACACTATCCAGGGGAATAGTGGTGAGCTGCCTTTCTGAGCCGTTCTGCAGCTACTAGTGTCTCTCCTTGTATTTTTTCATTCTGTCTATTTTATTTCAGACAATATTTGAGGTTTTGTATAATCTACTAGATGCTCATACACTTGTGACACCAGGTCTTGGCACACACATTGGTAGAATTTGGTATATATATTTTTCTTGGACTTAAATTTTGTCGAAATATGCTTAATTTATTAAGTTGGCTTGCCTAGCTGTAGCGTTGAGCACCATCACGACCTACAGGTGAAATTGGGTCGTGACAACATGGTATCAGAGCACTAGGTTCACGTAGGTCTCACAAGTTATGAGCAGGCCTAATAGAGTCTTGCGGATCGGTACGGAGACGTCTATACTTATCTTCGAGAGGCTATA
>AWOL01S0010393.1:3509-27782 GCA_000715115.1 Nicotiana otophora | reverse complement strand
AACGTTGTAGTAATTTAAGGAAAGCTCAAAGCAAGGTATGTTGGCTAAACTACTCTCTTATAATTGAATTCAATGATGTTCTCATAAGTTTCAAGTATGGTTGTCTCATGTTTCTTATTCTATGTTCCGAGTTGTTCCCAATAAATTCGATTTTCCCGAATAAGCAAAGTTTCAAAAATTAAGTATTCAAAACGTGTTCCGAATGTTCCTAACACATTATGTTATCCTTTGGGAATGTGTTCAAGAATGATATGTGTATTAAAATGCTATGTCTTTGAGTTTTGTTTCAAATGATGGTTATGATTCCAAATTGTGTGTGAAAACTCAACATGCTTAAGACTCTTAATTACTCATATGTGTACCTAAAGTCTTGATTAGAAATGTCTTACTGTTGATAACCTATAAAGATGGTTGGAAGTTAAATAAGTGAATTGGGATATAAAGTGTGGCCAATGTGCAAGAGTGAAAGTTATACTTGTGGCCAATGGTGCCAATGAAATGAAATTATATGAGAAAGGTTATGAAATGAGCCTTGATTCAACTATTCCGAATTGACTTCACAAATAGAATTTCCTAAAAGCTTGTGAACTCAAGTCATGCCCGTATGTGGCTGTTTTAACAAATGCTATGCTTTGTGAGTATTTTCAATGTGTTTTGCGCTCTTACATATTCATGAGTGGAAATTGTGTATTTTGTTTTTTTGGAGAAAAGTATTTCAAGAATAAATGGTGTTTTACTTGTTGATGATTTTAACTTGCGCATCAATTACCAATTATTTTACTCCATTTCTCGGAAAGAAATCTATTGTACTTAAATTGTTCATTTCTAATGAACTTAAAGTTTTGATTTCCGGAATATTATATGTATGTTGATATTTATGATGATGATACATGAGAGGGAAGAAATAAAAGTGTGGAATATCAAATATGGCCACCGTGCCTTGAATAAAGAATCTTGTGAATGGACAAAAGAGCCAAAAAAATATTGTTATTGTTATTGGTTGAAAATACTAGTAGAGATTTATACAATGTGAAAGATAATGAGGTAAATACATTTGTACCTGTGTTATTTTTGTGAATTATTCCCCTTATTTGGGATGAGATTGATGTGATAAAATTATTCCTCTTATTTAGGATGGGATTGATGTGATAAAATTATTCCTCTTAATTGGGATGAGATTGATTGATATAAAAGGGTTGATGTCTCGAATAATACAACCTAGTCGATCGGGTCGTGATCGGAAACCATGCCGCACACATAGTGGTGAGTGTGCTAGAAACTGTAATTGAAATTGTGATTTTGGTTGATGTCATCAAATAAGACAGCCTAACCGATCGGGTCGTGATCGGACTCCGTGCTAGATTCACGGTGGTATATTTGCACAGAGATTGTGATTGATGTCTTCAAATAAGATGGCCTAGCCGATCTGGTCGTGATCGGACTCCGTGCTAAAGGTACAGTGATATTGGTATTGATAGTGATTGTGGTTGATGTCTCTAATAAGATAGCCTAGCCGATCGGATCGTGATCGAACTCCGTGCTAAAAGTACGGTGATATTGCTATTGTGAATATTGGTACTGTGAATGGTGGTATTGGTATTATGAATATTGGTATTGTAAAAGGTGAAATTGTGAAAAGTGATATATCGGTGCTAAATATCTCTCAACCAAAAATAATATTATCAACATATTTTGATTATCACTTCACAGTGTTATTTTCATATTTTGGAAATTATAATATTTTAACTTGGCATTTAAATATCATTGATTGTGAATTGTTGTTTCTATGGATTTTTCTTTCTTACATTGGCATTCTATTTTTAAAGAGGACAGTTAGCTTTACATACTAGTACTATTCCATATGTACTAACGTCCCTTTTGCCGGGGGGCGCTGCATCTTCAATGGATGTAGGCTGTCTCTTATACACATCTAGATGTGTATAAGAGACAGAGATGTGTATAAGAGACAGAGATGTGTATAAGAGACAGAGATGTGTATAAGAGACAGAGATGTGTATAAGAGACAGAGATGTGTATAAGAGACAGAGATGTGTATAAGAGACAGAGATGTGTATAAGAGACAGAGATGTGTATAAGAGACAGAGATGTGTATAAGAGACAGAGATGTGTATAAGAGACAGAGATGTGTATAAGAGACAGAGATGTGTATAAGAGACAGAGATGTGTATAAGAGACAGAGATGTGTATAAGAGACAGAGATGTGTATAAGAGACAGAGATGTGTATAAGAGACAGAGATGTGTATAAGAGACAGAGATGTGTATAAGAGACAGAGATGTGTATAAGAGACAGAGATGTGTATAAGAGACAGAGATGTGTATAAGAGACAGAGATGTGTATAAGAGACAGAGATGTGTATAAGAGACAGAGATGTGTATAAGAGACAGAGATGTGTATAAGAGACAGAGATGTGTATAAGAGACAGAGATGTGTATAAGAGACAGAGATGTGTATAAGAGACAGAGATGTGTATAAGAGACAGAGATGTGTATAAGAGACAGAGATGTGTATAAGAGACAGAGATGTGTATAAGAGACAGAGATGTGTATAAGAGACAGAGATGTGTATAAGAGACAGAGATGTGTATAAGAGACAGAGATGTGTATAAGAGACAGAGATGTGTATAAGAGACAGAGATGTGTATAAGAGACAGAGATGTGTATAAGAGACAGAGATGTGTATAAGAGACAGTACTAGTACTATTCCATATGTACTAACGTCCCTTTTGCCGGGGGGCGCTGCATCTTCAATGGATGTAGGTGATTTAGAAGCGGGTAACTTTGGTCCTCGTTAGCAGTTACTCCCTATTCAGCATGTTTTGGTGAGCCCTACCCTATTCCGGGCCTGATGTCACTTGATGTTACACTTTGTGTCTTGAGGTATAGCCTGGGCCTTGTTACCGGCACTTTCATACTATTCTTTTGTCATATTTAGAGGCTCCGTAGACAGGTTGTGGGTGGTGTATGATGTTAGGAATTGAACTAGAAATATTGCTATTTGGCAAATATGTTTTTCATTATATCTATAAACTTGTAATACTTTGAAAATTATGAATGAAGTTGCTAATGGAATGAAATGGGAGTTGTTAATAAAATATTTTTAGTGTGGAGTGCATCTCCTCTTTATTCATGGATGAGTTTGGGTAGAAAGAAATCTAATAGGCTTGCTCGGCCGAGCGCCGGTCGCGCTCCCCGAGTTTGGATCGTGACAAACTTGGTATAAGAGCCTAAGGTTTTAAAGTATCCTAGGATGTCTCGGAGCCGTGTCTAGTAGAGTCCTTCTTATCGGTGTGTTGTCGGCCACATATATAATGAGGAAGCTACTTGGATATTTAGGAATTTTACACTTCTTTGATACTCCATATAGTGCGATAGAGCTGAAGATAGGAAGCTAATTTCCTCGTCATGTCTCATTTTTCATATGAGTAACCCACGGGTTCGAGGCAGGGAGAAGGAAATGAGAGAACCAGTTGCTAAGGGAAGTGTACTTGTCCCTATTAATGTTATCATGCCACCGGATCATGTGGTAAGAGCACCTAAGAAACGAAATATGGTTGTTTGTACCAATAAGTTGGAATGTTTGATTTGTAAGAAATGTCACTTGGGGACGTGTTGAATGACTCTTGAAATACGTTATGGTTGTGGAGTTGAGGGGCATCAAGTGAGGTACTGCCCTATCAATCTAAAGTTACCAAGTATCTCACTCCTTGCTATATCATTATGAACACCGCATAATGTTTACTTGTTGTATATGTGCACCCATATTGAAGAGCTCACATAAACATGGTCTTAACAAGATGTTCAATCACAAAACAATGCATGTACCTACTCTTTGAACGAGACGCATTATTCGTGAATCCACTCTATCACAAAGTTTCTTATACAACCTCTTATGGAATTGAGCTATATAATTATGTCCTTGAATTAAGTTATAACTCTAAGAGTAATACTTCCCACTTGATTTCCTAAATTCTTAACAAGAGACCATACCTGATGAATTTCTTACAGAACATTTTGAATCAAATGGATAACATCTTCTCACTTGTGCCTATGAACGCACTATCATAATATTTACCTATGTGGTATCAAATCTAATGTAAAGCAGCCTAGTGTTGAGGTCCTTCTTGAGCCACTCTTTTTCTCTCCGGTGTATGTTGCTCTTATGGTTTGAACAATCACTTTGTTCCTTTGTGTATATTATCATGAATCCTATTCATCATCTATTAACATGAGAGCATATTGATTTGAAAGAAAAGTTTGTTGTATCTCTAGTCCTCTCATATAGAATCAACTATTAGGAAGGGTTAAGTTGTCACAATGATAATAATCTCACAAATGTTCAACTTCTTTTTCATCCTCATGGGTTTGTTGCATTGATTTCTTGTGTCAAATACAGTTAAGAGCGTAATGAAACTTTGTGTATCTTGAAACCCATATCACATTCAGGGTGCTAGAATATTCTCATTTTGAGTTAAACTGATTTTCCCTATATTCCAAGAGGTGACTGGTGTCATATAAGTGCTATCTCTCTTTGAGGCTTACTATTGCCAAACAAGGCATGTATGGAATGAAACAATTGTTGTTGTCCTATTCATGGCTCATAGTCTTCCAAGAATAACTGATGCTAATGTATTTATCCTCCCGACCATGCCTCCCATATGTCACATGTCTAAAATGACTCATTTATTTAAATCTCAGAATCATGAACATGATCTCTACATTATCAATGCCTACTAGGCAACTCTATGCCTCATGTGTCGAATCAATGATGTCATCACAATGATTAACCATATCAGCACTATTGGTAATAACCTTCATATCTCTTAGGATATAACATCCTGAAATGCCGTGCTCGGCATATTGATGGATTCTTGAATAATTCTAGCCCAATCTCGAACATTGTTGTTCCTATTTTTAGTAAACCTATGGGGGTTAAAAGTTCAAATATGTCAAAGAAGAAGCATCATCCCGTGATCAAATATATTGGATAGAAAATGTTATGGTTATATTCATGCTAGAACATCTTAGAGTAATTGTTGGAGGTCGCAAAAGTTTTAGTTTGGGTGTTCGGCATAGAGATTTAGAATTGAAGAAAGTGAACGAGTTATTATAACGATTTTCTCTATGAATATGTTATGTGAATTTCTAATAAAGGTAAAGTATGTGTAATTACAATATGACTTATGAAATCTTGAAGACCTCACAAGACACACCATAAAGATAGTACCGATAAATCTTAAGCGCGTGAATAATTGTTGCCAACTCCAAATCGTGCGCTAGGTAATTCTTCTCATGGGGCTTCCACCGACGCGAAGCATAATCCATCACCCTGTCATCCTGCATCAATACATAACCAATGCCAATCCGTGAAGCATCACAATAGACTGTGTAAGAACCCAATCCCAAAGGCAAAACCAGAACTGGAGCTGTAGTCAATGCAGTCTTAAGCTTATAAAAACTCTCCTCACACTCATTGCACCACCTGAATGGGGGCACCCTTCTGTGTGAATCTATTCAATCGGGCTGCTATAGATGAAAAACCCTCCATAAAATGGCGATAATACCTGGCCAACCCAAGGAAACTCCAGATCACAGTCGCAATAGATGGCCTGGGCCAACTCTGAACTGCCTCAATAATCTTTGTATCCACCTTAATCCCCTCACCAAACACCACGTAGACTAAGAATGCCACTAAGTCTAACTAAAACTCGCACATGCAGTATTTAGCATATAGCTTCTTCTCCCTCAGAGTCTGGAGTACAATCCTAAATGCTGCTCATGATCCTCCCGACTGTGAGAATAGACCAATATATCATCAAAACTATGACGAAGAAATCCAAATAAGGCTAAAATACACTTTTCATCAAGTGTATGAAAGCTGCTGGGGCATTAGTCAACCCAAACAACATCACCAAAAACTCAAAATGGTCGTAGCGGGTCCAAAAAGAAGTCTAAGGAATATTTGAAGCCCTGATCTTCAATGGATGATACCCCGATCACAAATCAATCTTCGTGAACACCCTAGAACCCTGTAGTTGATAAAATAAGTCATACAATAGTGGGTACTTGTTCTTGATAGTAACCTTGTTCAGCTTTCGGTAGTCAATGCACATCCTTTTAGAACTATCTTTCTTCATCACAAATAAAACCGGTGCACCCAAAGGTGACACACTAGGCTTGATGAAACCCTTATCAAGCAATGCTTGTAGCTTCTCCTTCAATTCTTTCAACTCTACTAGTTCTATACGATATGGTGGAGTAGAGATGGGCTGAGTCCCCGATACCAAATCAATACCACAATCAATATCCCAATCGGATGGCATGCCCGACAGGTCTGTAGGAAACACGTTTGGGAACTCCTTTACTACTGGAACTGACTCAACAGTAGGAGTTTCAGCACTAACATCTCTTCATGAAGGCCAAATACGCTAAACAACCCTTCTCAACCATCCATCGAGCCTTCAGAAAAGACATCACTCTACTAGGAACATGATCCAGGGGGCCTCTCCACTCCAACCTCGGCAACCCCGACATAGCCAACGTAAAAGTCTTAGTGTGACAGTCAAGAATAGTGTGATATGGTGACAACCAATCCATACCCAAATTTACATCAAAATCCACCATGCTGAGCAATAAGAGATCAACTCTAGTCTCATAACCCCTAATGGTACCCACACATGACCGATATACATAGTCCACCATAATAGATAGAATTACCCACCGGTGTAGATTCATGAATAGGCATAACTAAAAACTTATGAGGCATATCCAAATGACGAGCAAAGTATGATGACACATACGCATAAGGGGAGCAAGGTCAAATAACACTGAAGCATCTCTTTGGCACATGTAAACAATACATGTGATCACGATGTCAGAAGCAACTGCCTCTGGTCTGGTGGGACATGCATAGGAACGGTCATGTCCACCACCTGACTGACCTCTCCCTCTAGGGAGACATTGTCCCGTACGATCTCTACCCTGACCTGACTGAGCCCCCTACTGCACGGGACCTCTGTGATAACGGGGGTAATACCTCCTTACATGTCCCAACTCACCACACTCGTAGCAAAGTCGAACTAGGAATGATTGCGGGGCCTGAATCGGACCCCGTGAACTAGAATAACCACTAGAAGAGCCCGGTACTGACGAACTCTACACCGATGGAGTGCAATATTAGCTCTGAGCTGAGAGTGTATTGAACAAAGAATTTACTGAAGCTCTTCGGCTAGGAGGTGGCGAGTGATAAACTGGTATGCTAAACTCGCCCCTCACAACCCGACCTCAGCCTCTAGATAAGGAACCACTGAATTCTCCAAAATGATGAGGCCTCTTGTAAGAGGTCGTCTCACTACTTTGATCTATGACGTGCTCGATCCTCCTGGCAATCTCCACAACCCGAGTAAAAGAAATATCATCTTCGGTCTCTTTGTCCATCTATAGTATGATACCATATGTAAGACCATCTATAAACCTATATACCCTCTATCTCTCTCTCTCTCTCAATAGGGATCAGAATAGCTCCATGGCATGATAAATCCACAAATCTGGTCTCATACTGAGTAACGGTCATGCTACCCTGCCGAAGGTGCTCAAACTGACTACGAAAGTCCTCTCTCTACGTGAATGGAATGAACTTTTCTAAGAACAACTGTGAGAACTAGGCCCAAGTGAGAGGAGATAAACCTACTGGTCTGCCCCGAACATACTCCTGCCAATACCTCTTGGAAGATTCGTGCATCTGAACACTACAAAGTTAACACCGTTGGACTCCACTATACCCATGTTGTGTAATACTTTGTGGAAACGATCCAAGAAATCATAGGGGTCCTCAGAAGGTGTACCACCAAAGCGAATGGGAAACAACTTGGTAAACTTGTCCAACCTCTTCAGCCCCTCGGCTGACATCGTGGCTCTCTCTCCAGGCTGTGTAGCAATAACAGGATGAACTGCCCCAACTGGCAGAACTGCTGGGGTCTGATACCTATGAGCCATCTACTCTAGAGTGTGAGTAGCGGGAGTCTGAGCTCCTCCTCTAGCTTGAGAAATGACTAGTACAACAGGAAGTATATCAAGCATGGGTAACACTCTCCATAAGACCAACCAAGCAAACTAGGGCGTCCTGAAGTACTAGGGTATCAATGAACCCCTCTGGGACCTGAGCTGGTCCTACTGGATTGGTCAAAACATGGTTCTCCTCTTCCTGCTCTATCTGACGCCCAACATCCGGCACCGCTGCGCGTGCTCTAGGCTAAGCTCTGCCTCTACCTCGGCCCTGGCCTCTACCCCTGGTAGTGGCTGCAGTATTGGGCTTTGGATTCTAATCAGTTGAATGTGTCCTCGCCATCTGTGAGAGAAAATAAAAGTAAAGGTACAGACTTCAGAATTAACAAATCCGCACAACGAGAATACAAGAAAGTGAAGTTTCCTAATAGTTTGGTAGCCTCTCAAAGATAAGTACATATGTCTCTGTACCGATCCGCAAGACTCAACTAAACTTGCTCATGACTCGTGAGACCTAGGCAACTTAGTGCTCTGATACCAACTTGTCACGACCCAAACTCCCATCGGGGCTGTGACGACGCCTAACACTACTTGCTAGGCAAGCCAACAATTTCACAATAATAATAAACTTGAATGAAAAAACCTAATAATCTCAACAACGGTAATATCATAAAATATCTGAGAAAAATAACAATATCGCAACTATAGTCATCCCTATGATCTGGTGTCAACAAGTACATGAGCACTACAGAATCTCACAATACATAGCCAAATCCTCAATACAACTATCTGATCGATACAACAATGATAACATAAATAAACAAAAGAGAACTTCAAGGTCTGTGAACGACATAGCAGCTACCTCGTAGTTTCCACAAGCTAAAACCGGTGCAAACCTATTGCAATCATCGTGCCCCAAAGTACCTAGTTCTACACATAAAATGTAGAGTATAGTATGAGTACAACTGACCCCATGTACTTAATAAGTGAAAAAACTAACCTCGGGCTTAAAGCAGTGATGAGTTCGGAAGACAGTCAGAGTCCAACACCAAGATCAATAACAACTTTAATATAATGAAGATAGTAAAAGCAAAGAACTCAAAGTATATCATGTTCAACTCGTTCACAATTACGAAAAATTAGACATGCTTTCCAAATATAACAGTCAAAGCCCAATCTTTCACCGAAATTTCTAAAATGTGAATTTATCAAGGAAACTGTGATTTTCCATATTTTTAACAACAAATAACACATTTCATTTACTAGCTAGCATGAGCAAAATACATCTCTATGCCTACATGTCAAATATACATGTCAAGTCAATAACGTCATGATGAAACCATCAAGTACACTCACACTCGGCACACTCATGGTGCTTGGCACAAATGCCCCTCATCATCACACGCGCACAACCACACTCAGCACTGTACGGGTGCCTGGCACAAATACCCCTCACCAAAGCACATATATAACACTGTGCCTACGCTCACTGTAATATCAGACTTCGGAGGAGTGGATCCTTGCCCCAGCGCTAATCAATAATCAATATAACCGTTGCGGTGTGCAACTCGATCAAAATATCAATCTGTTTCGGTGTGCAACCTGATCCACTATACAGCACAATACGGCTATGGCCTGCATCAGTCATCAGCCGCTCAAGTCTCAATGGCTCACATCTCATAGAACTCAGCCCAAACAATATCACAAATAGAAGGCAACAACAACATATGATATGACATACAAATAATATATGGAGACTGATATATAACATGCAGATGATGAATTATGACTGAGAATATGACTACAATTAAGGGAAATAGCTAAACAAAACAAGAACAACTCTATCATGTCTCAAACAAATAAGTACATAGCCTAGACATGATTTTCGACACAAATCATAGTTCAAATGATCATACAAGTAGAGAAAGCACGTATATAGCAAGGCGTGAAACGCAAACAAGTCTTGTAGTAGCCAAACGTTTACTCGGACCATGAATACCCCGGTGTACGCACACACGCCCATCACCTAGCACGTGCGTCATCCCCAATGCATCTCAAGTTTCATAGTTCACAAGAATAATTACTCTCAAACAAAGATTAGATATGTTACCTCAAAATGCGTGAATCAATACTCTACAAAGCCTTTCCCATGCGAATCGACATCCGAGCGACTCGAATCTAGTCAAAGCAACTCAATATCATCAATAAAAGCCACAGGAAACCAGCACAAACAATAAAGTTATGATCTTGAATAATTATACAAAGTCAACCTCGGCCCCCACTCTAGAACCCGTCAAAACTCACAAATCTCGAACATCCATTCCGATACGAGTCCAAATATATGTGTTTCATTCAAATCCAACCTCAAATCGACTCTCAAATTATCCATTTTCACACTCCAAAATGATATTCAAAAATTCCCAAATTTCACCTTTAATTCACATAAACTAGGTGTAATAATCTATGGGTAATAAATATCTAACATCAAAATTAAGTATATTTCATTTACCTCTTCAATTGTAGTGAAAAGTCTCCCAAAATATACCTTCAGCCGAGCTCCATAACTCCAAATAATGAAAATGATCAAACCATTCAAAATATAAAGTCTGTCCAGCAATTCCGCATTTGTGGTCCAAATCATCGCACCTGCAGTACGACATCTGCGAAAATTCCGTCACAGATGCAGAAGCCACTAATCTTTTGTCCATCCGCTTGTGCGGACCCTCCCTTCGCACCTGCGAGTCCGCTTCTGCGGAATTCTATCGCTCTTGCGCAAGCGCATCAGCGCTCCAGTGCTGCAACTGTGGACTTCCTTTGCCAGGACCATAACTCGCATCGGAAAGCATCCATGGCCGCATTTGTACCCAAACATACGCATATGCGAACACCCGAACTCAAAAATCTCAACAATGCCAACACGGTCCAAAATGGTCCGAAATCAATCCGAAACACACCCGAGGCCTTAGAGACCCCGTCCAACCATACTAACCAATCCCAAAATATAACACGGACCTACTTGAGGCCTCAAATAACATTAAAAGCATAAATCATGCCTCAATTCAAGCCTAGTGAACTAATGAAATTCCAACTTCCAAAACTCATACCAAACCATATGAAATCAATCCGGAAAGACCTCAAATTTTGCATGCAAGTCCCGAATGACACAACGGACGTATTCCAACTCCCGTAACCATAATCGGAACCCAATATCATCAAAGTCAACTCCCGTTCAATCCTACGAACCTTCCAAACCTTTATTTTTCCAACTTTTGCCAAAAAGTACCAAATCAACCTACGGACCTCCAAATTCAAATACGGACATACATCCAAGTCCAAAATCACCATACAAACCTATTAGAACTATCAAAACACCACTTTGGGGGCGTCTACACAAAGTCAAACTCGACCAACTCTTACAATTTAAGCACCCAACCTTGAGATTAAGTGTGCCAATTTAATCCAAAATTTCTCCGAAGCTAAACCAACCAACTCTGCAAGCCACATAACAACAAAATACGCATATGTAAAGCATTAAGTATGAAAAACGAGGCTAAAATGCTCAAAACGACCGGCCGGGTCGTTACAATAGAGAAGTGATACTGGAGTGTTTTGTGATAGAAGAAAGCGAAAGGTAAATTTTACCAGTTTAAGACCAATAATGCTATATAGTAGTGAATTTTGGGCGTCTAAAGTGCAACATATCCACAAGATGAGTATTTGCAGAAATGTGGATATTAAGATTAATATGCAGTCATATACTCTTAGATACAATTAAAAATGAATAAATCCGCCAAATGGTGAAAGTAACACACATTGAGGATAAAATGAGAGAAGGTTGCTTGAAATGGTTTAGATACGTCCTGTATCGGCCTATAGATACATCAGTCCGTAGGTGTGAAACTATAGTGAATAAAGGTGTTAAAAGAGAGCGGGTTAAACCTAAAATCACACGGAAAGAAGTTGTCTTAAAAGATTAATAAATTCATGAAATCAATACACACTTAGCTAAAGACAATGCATGACGGATTAAAAAAATCCATATATGTGATATCTACTAGTTGAAAATAGGTCTTAGTCTTGCTATGCCTCATTTATTTTATTTCAAATTTTAAGACGTTTGAATCTAAATGCACATATGAATATTAAGATGTATACTAAGATTAAAGTTACTGAATCTGAATACACATATGAATATTAAGATGTGTATTAATAGCTGAATACCAAATGATTAAAACTGTTAATTTTTTTAACATCCGAGTGTATAAAAATTATTTTTATTTAAAAATTAATAAATAAAATATTTAAATAGACGATTAATTAATTTGATATTCGATTAGTAAAATATTTTTAAAAATAATACGATAGTTGGTGGTAGTGATGGCTAATCCTGGTGCTTGTGGATGCCAAATGGAGGCGGTGGTTGGTGATGGTTCTGGGTAGTATCTAGTGGTGATTTTAATGATAGTCGTGGTTGAGGAAGGTGATTATTGATGGTGGTAGTTTATAATGGTAAATAGTGGCGGCTATGGTAGATAATGGTGATGGAGGCAGTTGATGGTGGTAGTTGAGCCGGATGGATGAGTGGTTGTGGTTGAGAATGATGGTGGTGGTATTAATTGGTAATGGTGGGGTGGTGGATTCGGGTGGTCGATAATGGTGGAATGGTAGATGAAGGTAGTCATTAATAATGGCGGTGGCGGCTATAGTTGAAAATAGTAGTGGTTGGTGGTGATGGTTAAGTATGATGGTGGTCGGTGGTGGTGGTTGGTGCATGGTGGTAGGTGAAAATGGTAGGCAGCGACTGCAGTTAGTAGAAGTTGGATGATAGTATTTTAATAAAATTAAGCCTTTGTTATAGATCTTAATCATTCAGACCTATTCAGACACATTAAGTAATTGTAAAATAAAAAACTAAACACATTTAATGAATAAGATATGAATAATTAAGATACAAACTTAAAAAATAAACATACTTAATTTTTGAGATCTGAATGATTAAGATTCAGACCTCCATTAAGTGCAAACTCACGAGGCCTTAGAGATCTTCTATTATAATAATAATAATAATAATAGTAGTAGTAGTAGTAGTAGTAATAATAATAATAATAATAATAATAATAATAATAATTATTATTATTATTATAAGTATAACTCATGTGAGGCGTTAGTAGTGTTGTTTTTATTTTTTTTCTTTAATAAGTCATGGATACCAAAGCCTTCTCCAATGTCAATTTTGCCACATCACACTATTGACGAGCTAAAATCACCATATCAAAATTTCAAAAACACCATACTTCTATTGGCACCTTCAGGCAGTGATAATACTATCAGCACAACTTAGCTCCAGTTCCCTCACGCCTCACAGAGAAAAGAAACACAGAAATCTTTATTTCGAATAAAGATTTCCTTGTAATCCTCATTGTCCATCATAAGTAGTGATTTCACATATTAAAACTTTTTGAAATTGATAGTAGAACATATTTTCAAAGCATAATACGCACATATCAAGTAAAAATATCAAAATTATTTTATCAATAGTTTCTAACGCATAACATATCATTTCTTATAAACTACTTGTCAAATATGCTAGAATTCAAGATTCATAAATTGTAAATCAATAACTTAATTGTAAATTATTTTTGTTCCTAAAACCATGTCATTACTCACAATACGCTTGGCACGACTCAAAATCCTTCAAAGATCGTGATGGCGCCTAGCCTACTTGCTAGACAAGCCAACACCCAATAACAATAACAGAAGCCAAATTATTAAGTCATTTAACAGGATGTGTTATAAATACAAAAGCGAAAATAGTCTCAAAACCAATATAAAGATACAAATATCTATGACAGGGTCTAAACACGATCATAACTTTCTAGCAATGCTTAAAGTCGGTGTCACAATATCACGAACATCTAATAAGAGTAATTTGTGTCTACCAAATCAAAACATCTGTCTGAAAAAAAAAGACAAAAATAAATAATCAAGGGAGAGGGACTCCATGTGCTGCAGATCGAACAATTAGGCAACTCACCACGAAATATCTCGTGTAAATCTCTATTATAGCAGGATGGGTATGACTGGTACATGCCTCAGAATCTGCACAAAATATGCAGAAGTGTAGTATGAGTACAAAATCACGGTACTCAGTAAGTATCAAGACTAGTCTCGAAGAAGTAGTAACAAGGGGTCGACACTAACACTTACTAGCAAGATAATAAACATGTAAAAATATTAAATAAAGAAGTAGATAATGCATAATATCATCAAATGGATACAAAGGCAAAGGAACAGTAATATCTGATAGTTAGACATGCTTTTCAAGTAAAGAAAACACAATACAAGGCCAATATCTCAATTAATTCTAAAACCTGAGCCAAGGTATCCCGACTATTCATAAATCCATGAGTTCAAATATGTAATTAGTTTTTACAATCGAGTCCAAATCGATCCTCAAATTTCCAAATTACACTTTCTTAAATTATAGACAAAAGTCCTATATTTCTCTTCTGAATTACATGTTTTAGGTATAAAATCCAATGGGAAATCAAGATATATAAATAAATTCAAGTGAAAAATCCTTACCTCCAATGTAGTAGTGAAATTGCTCTTCAAAATCTCTTTTTCTCGAAGTTTAGGGTACAAAATATGAAAGAATGGGTAAAATCCCGAAATTTTAAGTTAAAATAGTCTACCCAGCGATACACATCACGATCGCGATAAATCGTTTTAGATCGCGAAAGACAAACTCGCCTCCAGCTATTGCTCCATATCGCGAATGTGAATACCATCTCGCGAACGCGATGCCCAAATCTGCCAAGCCTACATGAACGTGAGCCTTGCTATGCAAATATAGAGGCCAATCTTCCGCATGACTCCACTCCATTATGAACGCAGCCCCATGCACGTGATCGTGATGCTCCTACCCCCAGTCCTCTACGAATGCGATACCATGCATTCCACCGCGAAGAGAAAAAGATCACTTGTTAGCTCCCTTCTCATCAATTCCGAGACCAGTTACATGATTGCAAATATCACCTTGCATAAGAAAACCAGCAGCTGTAGAACATAAGGAAATGGTCTGAAACCACCCCGAAACACACCTGAGTCTCATGGGACCCCGTCCAATCATACAAAAAAGTCCCTATACATAATTAAAACTTATCCAAGGCCTTAAAATACCACAAATAGCAACAAAACGAAGAATCAAAGATCAAAATCCTTCTCTTAAGTTTCAAACATTCCAACTTTGCCGAATGCATCGAATAATACTCAGACATTCTGTATTTCAACCAAACTTTGCATAGAAGTTCCAACACCTAAATGAACTTATAAAAAGTCTCAAAATACCAATTGAAACCCAATAACGTTAAAGTCAACTCTCTGTCAAACTATGAACTCTCCAAATCTTCAAATTGCTAACTTCGCGCAAATAGAGCCAAAATCTCCTTGAAATCTCCAAATCCAAATTCGAACATACGCCTAAGTTCAAAATCATCATAAGAACCTAGTGAAACTATCAAATCACCATTCCAAGGTTGTTTACTAAAAAGTCAAATATTGGTTAACTCTAGCAACTTAAACTTCTAAAATGGAACTAAGTGTTCCAAATCACTCTCACGCCCTGAGACCAAACCAACCATTCCCGTAAGTCACAAAACAACAAATAAACATACGGGACACATCAAATAGGGGAATAGGGTTCAGATACATAAAATGACTGGCAGGATTGTTATATTCTTCCCCTCTTAAATAAATATTAGTCCTCAAATGGGTTCAGAATCATACCTGGAGTGCCAAAAAGTGGAAGATATTTGCTCCACATCATGCTCGGTCTTCCAAGTCACTTTCTCGACCGGTTGACCTCTCCATTGAACATTCCCTGATGCAATCTCTTTCGGCCTTAACTTCTGAACCTGCCTATCCAAAATAGTCACTGTCTCTTCTTCATAAGCTAGATTTCCATCCAACTGCATTGAACTGAAATATAACACATATGTCTTTTTTTGTGATACTTCCGAAGCATGAAAACATGAAACATCGGATGAACTCCCGACAAGCTGGGTGGCAAAGCAAGTCTGTAAGCCACCTCACCAATTCTCACCAAAATCTCAAATGGACCAATATACCGAGGGCCCAAATTGCCCTTCTTCTCAAATCTCATTATGCCCTTCATACGCGAAACTCGAAGAAGAACCTTCTTACCCTCCATGAAAGCCACATCATGAACCTTCCTATCAATATAACTCTTCTGCCTAGACTGCGTTATATGAAACCGATCCTGAATTAACTTTACCTTCTCCAAAGCATCACGAACTAAATCTGAGCCAACAATCTAGTCTCACCAGGATCAAACCAACCAACTAGAGAATGACATGAACTCCTATATAAGGCCTCATATGGAGCCATCTAGATACTATACTGGTAGTTGTTGTCGTAGGCAAACTTCGCTAATGGTAAAAACTTATCCCACTACCCTATAAAATAAATAACATAGGCTCTCAACATATCCTCAAGGATCTAAATCGTCTGCTAGAACTGCCCATCAGTCAGAGGATGAAATGTGGTATTCAGCTCTACCTGCATGCTAAACTCATACTGCACTGCTCTCTAAAAGTGCGATATGTACTATGTGTCCCGATCCGAAATGATAGAAACATACACGTCATGCAAATGGATAATCTCTCTAATGTAGATCCGAGCCAACTTCTCTTAAGTGTCACAAGTCATGATTGGCATAAAATGTGCAGATTTAGTCAATCTGTCCAAAATAACCCATAGAATATAAAATCTCCTCAAAGTCCATGGAAATCCTACCACAAAGTCCATAGTAATGCGCTCTCACTTCCATTATGCTATATCTAACCTTTGAAGAAAATCACCTGGTCTCTGATGCTCATACTTGACCTTCTAAAAATTAAAACACCACGAAACATGCCCAGAAATATCTTTCTTCATCTGCCACCGCTAATAATGCTTCCTCAAGTCACGATACATCTTCGTAGCACCTGGGTGGGTAGAATACCGCGAACTATCAGCCTCTTCAAGAATCAACTCCCTCAAACAATCCATATTAGAAACATAAATCTGACCCTAAAGTTGTAGTACACCATCATCACCAATAATCATCTCTGTAGCGCCACCTCACAATACTGTGTCCTTAAGGACAAACAAACATGGATCAACATACTGACGAGCCTTAATGCGCTTGAACAAGGATGATTGCGTAACAACACAAGCAAGAAATATGCTAGGCTCAGAAATATTAAATTTCAGGAATCTATTGGCCAAATCTTGAACATCTATAGCCAAATGCCTATCCACAATTGGAATACATGCCAAACTCCCCAAAACTCCCTGCCTTTTAACTCCAAGCATCTCATACCATATTAGTCTTGCCCGGATGATACAAGATAATGATATCATAATCCTTTAACAATCTAACCACCTCTGCTACCTCAAATTCAAATCTTTTTGCTTGAACAAATGCTGAAGACTCCAATGATCAGTGTAAACCTCACATGAAACACCATATATGTAATACCTCCAAATCTTAAGCACATGCACAATAACTATTAACTCCAAATCATGTACTAGATAGTTTTTCTCATGGGGATTCAACTATCGCAATGCATAGGCTGTCACCCGACTGTCCTGCATTAAAACATACCCAAGGCCAATGTGCGAAGTATCACAATAGACAATATACATTCTCGATCTTGAGATTAATATTAGAACCGGAGCTGTAGTCAAAGCAATATTGAGCTTCTAAAGGCTCTACTCATACTCGTAAAACCATCTAAACAAAGCACCCTTCTGAGTCAACTTGGTCAATGGATCTACAATAGATGAAAACCCTTTCACAATGCGACGATAGTAGCTAGCTAAACCTAAGAAACTCCTAATCTCTCTAGCGGTAGAAGGTTTGGGCTAACTCTACACTACATTAATCATATTCGGGTAAACCTTGATCCTATCATTTGACGCCATGTGGCCCAAAAATGCCACAGAGTTCAATAAAAACTACCATTTGGAGAATTTAGCATACAACTTCTTCTCCCATAGAATCTGAAGCACAACCCTACTGCTCGTTCTCCTTAGCATTATTGGAATATACCAATATATCATTAATGAACACAATGAAAAATGAATTCAAAGAAGGCTGGAACACACTGTTCATCGAATGCATGAAAGTTGTTGGGGCATCAGTTAAACTAAAAAGCATCACCAAGAACTCATAATGCCCATAACGAGTCTTGAAAGCCGTCTTAGCGATGTCTGACGCCTTAATATTCAACTGGAGATAACATGATCCCAAATCAATTTTCGATAACACCTTGTCACCCTAAAGATGATCAAACAAATCATCAATACGATGAATTGGATACTTGTTTGTGATAGTGATCTTGCTCGATACCAGTGGATCCAAAGAAGAAACTCTCCGCCTAATGAATTCCTTATCCAACAATTCCATCAACTGCTCTTTCAACTCTTTCAGATCAGGTAGAGCCATGCGACATAGTAAGATAGATATGGGCTCAGTGTCCGGCACCAAATCAATACCAGAGTCAATATCCCTATCGGGTGGTATGCTTGGTATGTCTGCAGAAAACACATCTGGAAACTCCCTCACTATTGGGACTGAATCAATAATAGGAGTATCAACACTAACATCTCTAACAAAGGCCAGATACGCCAAATACCCATTATTAACCATCCGTTGAGCCTTCAGAAATGAAATGACCCTACTAGCAGCGTGACCGACAGAAACCTCTATTCTAACCCTGGCAACCTTGTATAGCCAAATGTATAGTCTTAGCGCGATAATCAAGAATAGCATGATAAGGAGATAGCCTATCCATAGCTAGAATCAAATCAAAATCTACCATATTAATCAACAAGAGATCAACCCTAGTCCCATAACCTCCAATAGTAATCACACAAGACCGATATACACGATACATCACAATAGAATTACCAACAATTATGGATACATAAGCAAGAATTACTAGAGAACCATACCTATAATCACAGCATCGAAGTCCACTGCATCGTATCTACCGAAAAATCATAGCATCGAGCCTGACCACTACCAACCTAGCCCCTTTCATCTAGGACAACCTCTGGTTGTATGCCCTCCCCCTCTAGATAACTAGGCAGGGGATGAAGCAATCAGTGGGGAAACCATTGCCTGAGAAGTCTGTGAAGTTGTGCCTCTAGCAAGTCTGGGGAAATATCTCCTCACAAGGCCAAACTCTCTGCACTCAAAACAACCCCTAGCTGATGGAGGTTAGTAAAGCTGAATTTGGCCGAGACACAATGCCCTTGGCCGCATGCTGCATAGAATAAGGTGGCCTACCATGATATCCTTTACCGAACTCCCATCTACCTCCAGATGAGGTACTACTGAATCTACCTAAATGGCAAGGTCTCTTATCCCTCATCATAGCCTCTCTTCCTTGACTACAGACACGCTTGATCCTCTAAGCTATCTCCACAGCCTGATGAAAAGTAGGTCCAATCTCTAACTCTCGGGTCATGGAAATTGTGATACCATAAGTCAACCCCTTGATGAATAACTTCACCTTCTCTGCCTCTGTGTGGATCAAGAAAGCAATATAACGAGAAAACTCTGATGACCCGACCGTCATTTTATGTATTTTAGATCCATTTTCCCATTTGATGCTTCTTATACATTTGGTTGTTATTTTATGACTTGTAGAGATGGTTGGTTAGTTTCCACAAAGATTTTAGAGTGAATTGGAGCATTTAATCCCTTTGTTGGAACCTTAAGTTATAAGAGTTGATCATGGTTTGAATGTTATGCAAGCGACCTCAAATTAGAGATTTGGTAATTTCAATAGGTTCGTAAGATAATTTTGGAGGTTCCTAGGATGATTTGGCACTTTTTGCCGAGAGTTGGCAATTTGATGGTTCAGAAATTTCTTAAGTTTGACCATGGGTTGACTTTGAGGCTATCGGGTTCGGATTGGTATTATGGGACTTGGAATAGGTTCACTTTGTCATTTGAAACTTGTGTGCAAAATTTGGTCTCACTCTGAGTTGGTTTGGTAGGAATCAGACGCTTGGTTGTGAATATTGAAGTTCTTGAGCTTAAGGTCTTCCATGATGCATTTTGTGTTTGATTTGTGGTTATGGACACTATTTTGATATTTTGAGCTTTCGATTGAGTTCGTATGAGGTTTATATACTTGTGTGGATGTTTGATGTGGGGCCCGATGGTCTCGAGTTAGTTTCGGATTAGTTTCAGACTAGTTTGGAGAAGCTTAGGTTTTTGCTGGTGCTGCAGACCTCGCAATTGTGTGAGTCTGCTCGCATTTGGGATGGCTCGCATTTGCAGAGTGAGGATCGCATTTGTGATTTGGATAGTGAAGGACAGCTTCACATTTGCGAATCTAGTGTCACAAATGCGACATCCATAATTGCGAAAGAAAGTCCGCATTTGCAACACTTGATCGCATGTGCGAGCTTCCTGGTTACAATTGCGATAACAGAGGCGGAGGGATCTAGTTTTATTTTGCGATATATTTCTCGCATTTGGGAGGCTTTCAATTGTGAACCCCTAGTGATAATTGCTACTTCTACAGCTTATTATTTTGAAGGGATTTCAAGACTTAGACCTATTTTCTCATATGTTTAACCCTTGACTTGAAGATGGGCAATTGTTGAAGAGGAGTTTCACATAAGGCAACTGAGTAGGTGATTTTCACTTGATTTTGACACTATATCTTGATTTCCCATGAATTTTCACACCTAAATCATGGAATTTGGAAGATAATTTTTGTGGGTTTTTTACTATGTTTTGAAACCTTAAAAATGGAGATTTGAGGGTCGATCTGGACTCGATTTTGGAATTCAATCACATATTTGAACTCATGGGGTTATGGATAGTCGAGATCTACGCTTTGACTTGGGTTTTGACCATGTAGGCCCAGGGTTGACTTTTGTTGACTTTTGTGATGTTAGGTAAAGATCGAAACTTTGTTGTTTTGAATTAATTTCTATAGAATTGTTTGATATTATTGAGTTATTTTTTACTAGATTGGAGTCGGACGAAGGTGATTTTTAAAGAAAAGGCTATTTTAGGGGATTTATTTGGGCTTATTAAGGTAAGTATCTTGCCTAATCTTGTGTGGGTGAAAATCTCATAGGATTTGGTCTTAATTTCAAAATTGTATTATGTGAAAAATGACGTGTACGTGAGGTGACGAGCGTGTACATAGGTGCTATGTGTGGCATCTGATCGGATTAGACCTTAGGTTTCTACTATGTCTTATTTGATGATGTGCTTTATATGAAACATGCTTAATCACTTGTGACAACATGAATTTGGTTCCTACAATTGATTTATCCATAGTCATGCTTTATATGTTGAACACCCATCAACATTCTTATTATTGTCATGTTCAGGTGCACCTTGTTGACAATTATGAGCTTATGTCTTTGACGGTAATTTGGCAGATTGCATTGTGATGATTATGGCACATGTGGACATGTTGGTCATATTGATTGGGTGTTGGCATGGGGTCTTTGCCGTGAGATTATTGTCTTGCACATGTGGCGAAATGTGCGTGGCATTCTTGGGCTTGCACATGTGATGTAATAAGGGTAGTGATCTTAATTATAGGCATGTGACGGAATAAGAATGGCATTTCTTGATTATTGCACGTGCAGCGAAATACGATGGAATTCTTGATAATGTTTATGTGGTGGTTTGAGAGTGACATTTTTTATCATGTATATACATTCTTTAAACTTCGTCATGCATTTCTACAAGTTTTAAGTCGTACTTAACATACTATCATATGTCTCTGTTTCTACTTGATGCATTGTTTGTCAAAAATAGATTTTCCTACATTGAGTTGCTATCACCTGTTTTAATGAGATTATTGGTATTGTACTCCGATATATATTCTTGTTGTCTTTTATTGATATATGCACAAGTTCATTGACTAGTGAGTATCACGTGACTCGAACCTCGTCACTGCTTCATCGAGCTTAGTCTTGATACTTACTGGGTATTGATTGTGGTGTACTCATACTACACTTCTGCACATTATTCTGATAGTGATTAGGGTACCTGCACTGATGATTCTAGAAGCATTTTTGGATATTTATTCTCTTTGGGCAATAGCTATTTCAGTTGGAGCTCTAAACAACAGGAAACTATAGCTCAATCAACAGTAGAAGCATAGTACATTGATGCTGCCTCTGCTGTGAACCAACCTATTTGGCTAAGGAAGATGTTTAAGGACTTAGTCCATGAACAAACATATGTGATAATTGGCTTAATGTATGCATATTTTGATCTATATTGCCTCACATTTTGCTCTTGTCTCGACGATTTGAGATGTTTAATGTGATTATTTGTGCTACATTTTAGTATTTCTATGTGTAGGGATCATTCGGATGCAATTTGGGACGAAAGGGCGCGAATTGGAGCAAAATCGGGACAAAAACGCAAAAAGTAAAATTTGAGGGCCACATCCAGCATGGGGCGCTGGCTGTGGCGTAATTTACACTAGCTAAATTTTGTGACCGCCAGGGCCAGCGCCCCACGCTGCCCTGGACTCTCAAAACGTGAACATGTCCTATTTCGACCGGGAATAGGTTATTTTGACCCCAAGATGTCCCCAACTCATATAAAAGCCAACCTAAACCTATTATAAAAGGAGGAGGACGTTTTTGAGAGGAAAACACAAGCACAGAGCCGCCGTGGAGGTCGGAATTCATCAAGTTCCATCTTTCTCTCACCAAACTTAGTAATTTTTATGTTTCTTTGTATGATTTGTTATTTGGCTACCATATCTATGTGGAGCTAAACTTCACATTCTAGGGTTGTGGTTCTTTCATGATTATTGTTATTCGGATATTGATTTTGACTTCTTGATTTATCATATTGGTTTATTTATTCAATCTTGCGCTTAATTATTTAATTGCTTGATCACCAATTGAATACTATCTACGAATCTAGAATTGAACTCGAAAGTGGGAATTCTAGATTGCATATAGGATTGAGTAGAGCAAGTTCTTGAACTCGGGCATCGGGGAACGGATTCGTGGTTAGGATAGACATATACCTAATTGCCTTGCTTGGTTGATTTACAGGAATTATAAATGCGTTCTTGTTGATTCTAACTCCATAGACATATAGGCGTTAGGTTAGCTTGAATAGGCGAGTAAGAACTCGACAGATTCTTATGAGCAATATTAACCCTGTCAACCAATAAGCTAGATAAATTAGTCGGTCAATTCAATTTAAGAATACAATAGGATTGTTAGATAGCCCATAACCCTAGATCGTTTTCATTACATTGATATCATAAAAATCTGCTCTTTCTCTGTTCAAAGTTTATTATTTATATTTTTTTATTTAATTAGTTTAGAATCAAATATTTTTAGGTTTAATTCTTGTTTAGATAATTAGGATAGTCTAATTTAGTTAATAGTTAATCACAAGTCCTCGTGGGTTCGACATCCGACTTTTAGTCACTTTATTACTTGACGACCGCGTATACTTGCGTGTGTGTTTGGCCACAACAAGTTTTTGGCGCCGTTGCCGGGGACTTAGAATTAGCTTTCTTTCTAGATTAGACTTTTACTTATAACTTTATATATTTTTCTTTTTGTAAATATTTTTAATTTTATAACTATTTAACTTTTCTCTTAGTGTGTTTCTAGTTCTCTCAACATGACATCTAGGGATGAAGTATCCGGAGGTAAGGTTATTGATGAAGACGCTTGGTTGACGGAAGACTGTTATGGCCCATCTTTTTGGTCTTGTCATACCCTGAACTCTGGGAGGTCTGAATGTGAATATGGGAGTAAGGGTTGGTATTGGGACAGATATTCTTGATTAAGCGAATACACGGAACGACATTGTCTTTTAACAACACTGGTGAATGATTGGTATAAGGAGAGAGTTGATCTTGCACAAGAATTTAATAGTTTTGACTTGGTTGTGCATAACGTGGATGCAAATTTGAATGCAAAGGTTGATGCGTGTAATGGCCAACAATTTAATGATGAGTTGTGTGAAGCTGAAAAAAATCTTCTAGACCAAATTGAGGAGCTAAAACGAGAATACCAATCATTAGACCATATTTCTTTTGAGAATGCCAATGTTGAGAAGAGTGATCTAGAGACATACGAGGGAGTAGATAACATTACTTTGGGAGATTTGAGTGTATGTATATATGAGGATGTAAATAGTAGTACAATTCATGAGT
>AWOL01S0010390.1:44528-62691 GCA_000715115.1 Nicotiana otophora | reverse complement strand
TGTTTTTCTACCGAAGTTGCTTGTTTAAAATCAGTTTGAATTTTGTTTTCACGTTTGTTAAATATATAGAGGTGTTGTTGCGTTTCTTTTGGGTTATACCTTGTACTGCTTTGGTGTTTATTGGTGAATGGTGTATAAATCGCATTTTGTTTGATAATACGGAATCCGTTTTTATTTTTGAATTGGTTAGAATTTTCAAATGTTGAACGCTACAGTTGAGTATATTTCGGAAGGGCTGTTTTGAGGTGTGGTTGGGCAGATTTTCAATCTGTTTTTGTGGAGTTCTTTGGTTGGAATTTTAGTGTTATTTTGGTGTTGTTTCATGGTGTAGTTTGCAGCACTTTTCAGCTGCTGTTTCCCTGCATTTTTGGTGTATTTTAGACTAAAAACAAAGCTGCTTTTGTGGCTTATTTCGGGTCGATTTTGGGGCTGGTTTTTGATGGAAGAAAGCTGACATTTCAGCTACTTAGTTTTGCTGAAAAAGTGGTGTTTGGAAAGTGGTTAAAGGCTGGTTTCACGGATGATTTTGTTGGGTTAGGAGCTAGTTTTGTTTTGTGGTAATTTTCAAGTTGTTTTGAGGTATCTTAGGGGGTTAATGGATTGGATGATGAAGGATCATTACATAGCTACAGTAAGGCAACATAGAAAGATGAAGAAGATCGTGTGTGCTCTTCTGGACGAGCGTTCCTTAACCTTTTGCCATGGGAAGTTTACGTGAGTGGTAAAAATCAAACATGACCCATAATACCTTTGTTTAACCACCTGCTGCACAATGACCTCAAATTTAGGATTAAATATTTCATGAACATCGTAGCTTGCTTTAGACGCGATTAATAAATTATCGTGGCCATGGGTACGGTTCCCGTGGCATGGGCATGATGCATAATCCCCAATTCGAGTGTGCGTTTCACGTGACTCGACCATTACTTCAAACAATAATAAAATCAACACGTTGTAAATCGCAGGTGCGTTTCACGTGGCGCGATTCACAATGTGTACAAAAACAAATGAGTGCGCGACATCGCGGCTTATTCAAATAAACTCCTTAAATAATTAAAAGCGATTAAAAAGCTAAATGCACAATAGGTTATAAATATTAATCAGATAATTAGGCCAACTATTAATAGTTAAGCGACCGTGCTAAAACCATGGAATTCGGGAGTGCCTCACACCTTCTCCCGGGTCTGTGTTCGCAGACCATAAATAGAGTCAAATTTTCTCGATTTGGGATTTAAAATAAACCGGTGACTTGGGACACCATAAATTATTCCAAGTGGCGACTCTGATCAAATAAATAATCCCATTTCGAATATTGTCACTTTAATTGGAAAAACTCCCTTATCCCCTATCGCCTTCGGAAAAAAGGAGGCGTGACAATGGTACAGCTGATTCAATCCACGGGGCAATATATTGGCTTATCTCATGAAGACCCGCAGAGGCACATTTAGAACTTCCTGGAAATTACAGACACTTACAATTGTCCGAATGTTTCCAAGGACTATGTCAGGCTAACACTGTTTCCCTTTTCACTGATGGGGGAAGCTAAGAAATGGTTAAAAAAGGAGCCCGCGAACTCAATCTATAATAGGGATGATCTAGCAAGGAAATTCTTAATCAAGGTTTTTCCCACAAAGAAGACAAAGTCATTGAGGAGCCAGATTCTTGGGTTTCAACAACGAGATGGCGAGACTCTTCGACAAGCTTGGGAAAGATACAAGAAGCTACTCAGAGACTGCTCACACCATTGTCAGACTGATGAGGTATTGGGTCACACTTTCGTTGACGGGTTGGGCGAGGCATCAAAGATGAATCTTGACTCAGCATGTGGGGGTAGTTGCATGGCAAGATCGTATAGTGAGATCCAGATCCTGCTAAATAATTTTACTGCTAATGATAATAATTGGCAAGGAGATGGGGAACCACGAAGAACACTTAAACAAAAGGCAGCAGGTGTGATCGAGCTTGATGATTTCTCAGCAATGAGGGCATATATAGCGAGATTAGCGAATCAGATGAATAAAATGACAATGCACCACGCACAACAAATGTCTACTTGCTGTGAGTTATCTGGTGAAGGTCACACAAGTGACATATGTCTCGTGAATCCTGAATAAATCTACTACGTGGGGCAACAAGCTAGAGGGACGATGAATCAAAATGCTCAATATGATAACACATACAACCCGAACTGGAGGAATCATCCTAACTTCTCTTGGGGTGGAAATCAGAATATCAAACCTCAAGCGAATTATAATCATCCACCTCAACCTCCACAACAATCAGAAGAGAGTCTGACTGACATAATGAAAAAGCTCTTGATAGACAATCAGAAAGTTATGGCCGAGAATCAATAAGTTAGGGCAGAGAATCAACAAGTTAGGGCAGAGAGTCAACAAGTCAGGGCTGAGAATCAATAATTGCGCATAGAGTTCAGAAATCTAGAGAGGCAGTTTGGGCAGATGGATAACAATCAGAATACTAGACCTGCTAGAGCTCTCTCAAGTGATACAGAGAAAAATCCTCAAGTCAATGCAGTGACGTTGAGAAATGGGAGAGAGTTGGTAGAAGTGCCTAAGAAGAAAAAGAAACAATTTGGGCTCGAAGAAGAAAGAGTGCCAAAACCTGTAGAGGTAGATGAGAGAAACAAAATAGAGCCTGAGCAAAAATCAGAGAGGGTGCCACCCCCTTTTCCTCAAAGATTGAGAAAGAAGAATGATGACCACATGTTTCACAAATTCCTAGATATGCTGAAGCAGATACATCTGAACATCCCTTTGGTGGACATGCTCCGTGAGGTCCCAAAGTATGCAAAATATATTAAGGACATAGTGGAAAATAAAATGAGGTTAACTGAGTTTGAGACTGTAGTATTTACTGAGGAGTGCACTTCCAGGATTCAACATAAGCTTCCATAAAAGCTTAAGGATCCGGGTAGTTTTACCATCCCCCTGAGGATTGGTGAATTTGATGTGGGTAGAGCCTTGTGTCACTTGGGTGCAAGTATCAATCTGATGCCGTTGTCAGTGTTCAAACAATTGGGCTTAGGAGCTCCGAGACCCACCACGGTGATGATATAGTTAGCTGATAGATCTTATGTTTATCCTGAGGGGGTAATTGAGGACGTCCCGCTGCAGATTGGGAAGTTTATTTTTCCTGCAGATTTTATCATCTTGGATTACGTGGCTGATGAGTTAGTTCCTATCATCTTGGGACGACCTCTTTTGGCCACTAGAGATGCAATTATCAAAGACCGAAAAGGTAAGATGATCCTGAGGGTGAAGAATCAGTCTTCAATGTATATCGAACCATTCAGTTGCCTCGTCATTATGAGGACCTGGACATGATTTCGGTGGTGAAGATAAATGAACTAGCCGTAAAGCCAAGGGCGTTTAAAGAAGATGCACTAGAAAAGGCATTGACGTTGTTCAATCACTTGGAACTTGAAGAAGTGGTTGAGGAGATGTTGCACATTCTGGATGCATCGTGCGAATACATAAGAGAAAGAACCCAATTTGAGCCTCTGGATAGGTCAATCGGCCCGCCTCCTAAACCCTCAGTTGAGGAGGCCCCAAAATCGGAAATTAAACCCTTACCATCTCATCTTCATTATGCATATTTAGAAAATTCTAACACTTTACCTATGATTGTTTCTTCTCATTTGTCTGAATTGCAGGAAAAAAAGCTCTTAAGGGTGCTGAGGGAGCACAAGCATGCCATTGTTTGACATAAAAGGTATTAGCCCTGCATTCTGCATGCACAAAACACTTATGGAGGAGGGACATAAGCCTAGCATGGAGCATCAACGCCGCCTCAATCCAATCATAAAATAGATGGTAAGAAAAGAAGTAATTAAGTGGCTTGACGCAGGTATAGTATTTCCTATCTCCGATAGCAAGTGGGTAAGCCTTGTTCAATGTGTACCTAAAAAGGGGTGTATGACTGTTGTAGTAAATGAACAAAATGAATTAATCCCAACTAGGACTGTGACTGGTTGGCAAATATGCATAGACTATAGGAAGTTGAATAATGCTACACAAAAAGATCACTTCCCTCTCCCCTTCATTGATCAAATGCTTGACAGATTAGCCAGACAGGAATACTATTGTTTCCTTGATGGCTATTCGGGGTATAATCAGAATTGCCCCGGAAGATCAAGAAAAGACCACTTTTACATGCCCTTATGGCACTTATGCTTTTAAGAGAATGCCATTCGGGTTGTGTAATGCACCTGCGACTTTTCAAAGGTGTATGATGGCTATTTTTACTGATATGGTGGAACAGTTTGTGGAGTTTTTTATGGATAATTTTTTTGTGTTTGGTCCATCTTTTGATGAATGCTTAACAAATCTTGCTAAAGTGCTTGCCAGGTGCGAGGAGACTAATCTGGTACTGAATTGAGAAAAGTTCCATTTTATGGTACGTGAAGGTATAGTGCTGGGACACAAGGTGTCCAAAGATGGAATGGAAGTTGACAAGGTTAAGGTAGAAGCAATCGAAAAGTTGCCACCACCGATTTCAGTGAAAGGAGTTAGGAGTTTTCTAGGACATGTAGATTTTTATCGCCGATTTATAAAGGATTTCTCAAAAAATTCCTCTCCTTTGTGCAAGTTGTTAGAGAAGGATGTGTCGTTCAAGTTTGACGATGCTTGTCTGAAAAAAAGAAGTTAGTGAGTGAACCAATCATAGTGGCTCCTGACTGGAACGAGCCATTTGAGATGATGTGTGACGTTAGTGATGGTGCAATTGGGGCCGTATTGGGCCAGAGGAAGAGCAAAATATTTCACTCCATTTACTACACAAGCAAGACTCTCACTCCCGCTCAAAAAAATTATACTGTGATAGAAAAAGAGTTTGTTGCTGTAGTATGGGCGTTCGATAATTTTCGAGCCTATTTGGTTGGTACCAAAGTCATCATCTACACAAACCATGCAACCATCAGTTATTTGTTTGAAAAGAAAGATGCTAAACCAAGGCTAATCTGTTGAGTTTTACTCTTGCAGGAATTTGACTTAGAGATCCGAGACCGTAAAGGAACAGAGAATCAAGTGCCTGATCACTTATCCAGGTTAGAAACTCGGAATCATGTAGCTGAGGGAGATGTCATCAAGAAAACATTCCCGGATAAGCAATTGTTGGTCATTACTGCGGGGGAGGTGCCATGGTATGCAAATTTTGTGAACTATTTAGCAAGTGGAGAGATGCCGCCTGATCTTGAACCTTATACTAAAAATAAGTTCTTGCGAGATGTGAGGTCATATGTGTGGGATGAGCCATTCCTGTTCAAATCGTGTATTGATCAGCTAATGAGAAGATGTGTGCTCGAATCTGAAATAAATGATATCTTACATGAATGCCATGCATCGCCTTATGGTGGTCATCATGCAGATGACAAAACAGCAGCTAAGGTATTGCAATCGGGTTTCTATTGGCCTGGGGTGTTTAAAGACGCCCATGAGTTCGTGAGGAGATGTGATAGGTCCCAGAGAACAGGAATAATTACGAAAAGGCATGAGACGCCATTGCACGGTATTATGGAGGTTGAAATTTTTGATGTTTGGGGAATTGATTTTATGGGTCCGTTTCCCTCGTCCAATGGGTGTAAGTACATTTTGGTGGCCGTTGACTATGTGTCGAAGTGGGTGGAGGCCATAGCTCTTCCTACCAATGATGCCAAGGTTGTCGTTAAGTTTGTAAAAAAGCATATCTTTACAAGATTCGACACTCCGAGAGTGATGATAAGTGATGGGGGCACCCATTTCTGTAACAAGCTCTTGGACAATGTCTTAGCGTAATATGGGGTCAAACATATAGTTGCAACCGCTTACCACCCTTACACTAGTGGGCAAGTAGAAGCTTCAAATAGAGAGATAAAGCAGATCCTGGAGAAGACGGCTAGTGCAAGTAGGAAAGATTGGGCTACAAAGCTTGATGATGCTCTATGAGCATACCAGACCGCCTACAAAACTCCAATCGGAACCTCCCCTTACAAGCTGGTTTATGGGAAAGCATGCCATTTATCGGTGAAACTTGAGCATAAGGCTTATTGGGCAATAAAGAAGCTGCACTTTGATACAGACTTAGCGGGTAGAAAGCGGTTGGTGCACTTGAACGAGCTTGATGAGTTTCGCTTGCATGCGTATGAGAATGCCAAGTTATATAAAGAAAAGACTAAGCGCTGGCATGATAAGCATATTCAGCATCGCGAGTTCGAACCGGGTCAGTTGGTTCTTTTGTTCAATTTGAGGTTGAGACTCTTTCCGGGGAAGCTCAAATCGAGATGGTCGGGCCTATTTGAGGTAGTAAGAGTCACTCCACATGGCGCAATTGAGTTGCGCGTCTTAGGTGGCGAGAGAACGTTCTTAGTGAAAGGACAAAGAGTAAAGCACTATTATGGATGTGACTTTGATTGTCAGAAGTCGAAGGTGTTACTTGCCAATGATTAGACGAGATTCTGTGTCGTGCTGCGACGTTAAATCAGGCGCTTGTTAGGAGACAACCCATCTTTATTGCTTTCTTTTATTTTTATTTTTATCTTATTATTGTTGTAGTTTTTGTTTTTGTGAGCTAATTGGAAGAGTGCAAAAGCGAGTTAGATAATGAGAACGAAGTGTGGGGTGCCCACACCAAGGACCATGCCTGGGGGAAGTTTGAGTACCTCGTGAGCCATGATTGCTTCAGCCTTTGGCCTTTCAGGGAGTTTCTTGTTCACCCTTATTATTGTTTTGCTTCATTTGTGTATTGGGGACACTGTACTCTTTTAAGTGTGGGGTGGGCGAATTATCTAAAAATAAAAATTAGTACTAGGATGTAGAAATATGTTAACTTCTTATTTTTGATTTCGTAGTTGTGAAAAATCGAAAAAAAAAAACAAAAGTGGAAAAATTGGACTTTTTCCGACGATTGATCTCCTAGACAGTTTTCTTGAGGGATTTAAGTCTAAAGAAAAAGGACAAAAAGATTTTCTTTGTAGGTAGTGTAGCAATTCCCTCTTAGGTTTTTTTTGAGCCGCGGTTCTTTTTCAAGGGTTTTGTTTGAACCGGATGTAGTTAGTTTTATTTTTTAGGAGTAGGATCCATTGTGAGATGAATTAAATTGAAGCAATATCTTTTGACTTTGTTATGCCTTGAGAATAGTGAGTACTTTGGTTGTGACGCTTAGACTCAGTTTTTGACTCTTGTATAAGTACCTTAAATTATATGATCTTAACTTTGCTTAACTGCTTTGACTAGAGTGTCTTGATAAGTCCAATCGTGAGTGAGTTATGTGCCATGTGTGTGTGAGATTTGTGTGTAATTCTGTGCATTGCATTGGATGTCTAGAACTTGCCCTGTGTGTTTGCAAAGTGAAATAGTAGTTTTGTTCAGTCTTGGAAGTGATATAGGCGTTTCTTTGTTGAGCCAGTTATATGCTTTTCTTTTACCCACCTAATTGTTATGTATCGTAGTTAACCCCGTTGAGCCTGTAATCCTGTTTTCTTGGCAACCACATTACAAGCCTTACCAATTTGTTTGAACTAACCATCTATTTGATCCTTTTCACCTCTCATGAGTACTTGAATTGTAATGAACTTTGTAAAAGTTAAAGTGAAAGATGATTTGGCTTTTGAGTGGAACTAATGAAATAAGGAGAAAGTTGTATTGTTTTGAAAATAAAGTAAGAGCCACTTGAATTGAAAAAGAAAGAGAGAAAAAAAATAGTTGAATTGCTGTGAAAAATATTCCTTGATAGTGGTGACTCTTGATAATTATGCTTAAAGAAATATGGAGTTAATATACATTGATGTGAAGGTGGTGTTATGGTTTGACATAAGTATGGGGTTTGAATGTTAAAGTATATGTATTAAAATGCTTAGTGAGTGAGTTGTGAATAATGCATGGTACCGGTGAGTCAAATCTTGAGGTGAAGATGTTACACCCTTGTGCTTAGTCTATTTTAAAGATTCTTGGTGTGATGAGTTAGGAGAATTATTTAAAAAGGTCGTGTCTATATAAAGTGTAGTTTGATTGCTCGAGGACAAACAACGTTTAAGTGTGGGGTAGTGATGTTTGGCTATAATTCCATATTTTTAGTATATTACTTACCTTACATTTAGGTGCTTTAGTGCTAAATTATACTATATTTATACTTAATTGAGTTTATTTTATATGTAGGTACTTTGGAGATAAAAGCGAAACAAATATACTAAACATTGAAGTACAGAAGGCAAAAAGACAAATACCTGTAAAGAAAAATAAAGGAAGAAGCAATTTATGAAGATGAAACCTTCCAAGTTATGAGAAAGCAATAAGATTATTACTAATGTAAGGATGAAGGATGACTAAGTAGCATGAAATGCTTGGAAAGAAAGAGTTAGGCAATTGGCACTATCAAGAATGAATATTGATTAAATCAAAGAACAAGGCAAGGAATATACAAGTGACGTGAACATCATTGGAAACAAAGTGAGGCGTCAGATTTCAGCGGCCATATGTCAGGCGACGCAACATTTGCATCCTCGCGTTTGAGCTTGCGAGGCGAGGTACTTAGCTCGCGACAGAGCTGACGTCACACAGTGTATAGCGAGGCGAAGCTCGCGTTCTGCCTCGTATCGCAAGGCCTGTAACGAGGGTGTTTCGGATTTTTAAAGCCTATTTTGTCTCCTATTTAGTTTTGGACTTGGTTATTTTGTTTGGGTCGTTTCCCTACACATATAAATAGTCATTAAACATCATTTTTAGAGGGTTTTTTGCGGCCGGAGGCAAGAACATCATATGGAACCACTCTTGGAGGAGAAAATCATAGAGTTCTCCATCACTTTACCTTTTCTTTGTAATTTGTTTATGCAAAACACTTGAAAAATTGTTACTACGAACATGAGTGGCTAAGCACTCTAAGTTCTAGGGTTGTGGTTGACATAATTATTAATGTTTATTAATTATATTTTTATTAATTCGAATTATCATCTTGTGGTTGTTTCTTTAATTCTGGTTTTAATTTGTGAATTGTTGTAGCTACCAATTCACCCTACTATCTATGCTATGCTTAAGAAAGCCGTATTTAGATTAGAGTAGAATTAGAGAAAGCTTGTTTCTGAACCCGTGGCTCGGGGAAAAATTTCGCGGTTAGGATAGGAATATACCTAACAGTCTTGCTTAATTAAATACCGTATTATATTCATTCATGATAGATTCAATACCATAGGAATATAGGATTGATATATTGTGGGCAGGCGAGTAGTATTGTGAGAATATGCTATTCATATAAATGATTCGGTTAATTAGCAACCATAGATAATCTAGATTAACGAGTGTAATTATTGAACTTAATAGGATTGATAAACCAACCACAATCCTGAAATTTTCATCTCCTTTGAAGTAAAATCTCATCATACGCATTTGCATTCTTGATAAATTAGTTGTTACATGTTTAATTTTTGCAATAGTAGATTAATAGAAAAATGTCACTCTTAAATAATTTGGACAATTAATTGATTTTAGTTTACTTAGTTAACGATCAATCTAAGTCTCTGTGGGCTCGATATCCGACTTTCGAGTCACTTTATTACTTGATGGCCACGTATACTTGCGTGTACTTGGGGAACCAACAATTGTGTATTCTTAAGTTAATCAATCAAACTCTACACAGACCAGACAATAATAAAATATATTCGAATATTCATGTACATATATGATGAGCAGCTACATATAATATACAATAAATAGACACATTGAATTCTACGGTGTATACGATTAAAAACTAAATAAAATTTTAAACCAGTTTAAAACCCATTATCACAAGAAGAGAAGTGGGTGCATTGGTAATTAAAAATATTCATGAATAATTTATATAGTGTAGTATCTTTAGCATTCACATCAATAGTAATTTCTGAAAATAGTAGAGCAAGAAGAACAAGTTCTTTAAATAAAAAAAAATGGGAGATTCTGGATTACCTACCAGACCATGGGGTAATTTTTAAAAGTTTACTAATGGTATGGGTAAATTTGGCCGGATAGTATAACAATAGAGGTAAATTTGGCCGGATAGTATAACAGAAGTTAAATGTAGACAATATCCTAAAGTAGAGGGGTATATTTGGCCCTTTTCCCTAAATAATATATACTGATTATGTATAAAATATAATATATAATTTTTATTTATTATTTTGAATGGCGGCTATACACCGTAGATTATTCAAAGAAATACCTCACTCAACTACTTTTCATGGCAAAATTTACCACATTATGGCAACGAGGACAAAATTTAAAAAGTAGCCTCAAAGAAATGGTGCAAATAATTCCATATTATCTGTTTTGGTCCAACAGATCTAGCGGGTTTATCCCTTAAATTACAAGTAAAATTATATTGTATGTAGGTCAACTATTATTTTGTACACATATATATTCAATCTTGAACACTCTTGAACGCTCTTAGCAAAATTTTCGATTTCTCCCCAACCCATTTGCGATATTATCTGCTTGATATGTAGGTGGAAACCTTTTTTCTTTCATACGCTTGCGCTACCTTTCAAGTTTCCTTGCAGGGCGTATCACCTATTTATTCTATGATTTTTATTCTTTTTTGAACTATTTATTTAATTTCTGGATAAGGCATGTTAGCTACATAAATAATTGATTATTGTGTTCTACTAGATGCCATTTTATGTGGTCTAAGAAGATGACATTTTAACCAACAAGGAGTGTGATAGAGTGGTAAATACTCCTTCATCCTTGACCAGAGGTCTCGGGTTCGTTGTGATTCAGCTGTTGGCAAATCAAATTTGCTTGCAAGATTTAAAAGAGATGAATTTTTTTCCTAACTCAAAATCAACAATAGGAGTAGAATTGCAGAACCAAAAGATGGACATAAATGGAAAGGAAGTTAAAGCACAAATATGGGATACAACAGGTCAAGAAGGGTTTAGAGCAGTTACTTGTGCATATTATAGACGCCAGAGTTCTAATAACATTGATCAATGGCTTAACCAGGGACGGAGCTACCATGCTGGATACGGGTTCGACCGAATCCAGTAGCTTTGGTCTAAACTACATATTTGTCTTAAAAATTCCTTAAATAAGTACAAATTCTTAATTTAGAACCCAATAGCTTAAACGAACTATAATCCCGAACTCATAAACTTCAAATTCTGGTACCGTCTCTAGGTTTAATGAACTTCAGAGTAAGCAATATGATACTTAATTATCTTCTCATTTAGTTTATAAATTGTTTAACTTAGCATGTTTAATGACTAAATTAATTACTTGATGAAGTGTTGTTAAATGATTTTTGTTGCATTATAGTTTAATGGAAGGAAACATATGTAAACTTATTTAGAGAATATACAATGTTGTTAATTCTTTAAGCTACTTTCACGAATTTGTCTATTCATCAACCATGCTATAGGCTTGGCGCAAAGATAAGAGTCGTCGTGTGATCATGAGGTCACGAGTTCATGCCGCGAAAATAGTTTTTTTTAACAAAATGTTAGGAGAGAGTATAAACGATTAAGCCTAATGTAGTCCGGCCTAGCCCATCCCCAGAACTTATGCATAGCAGGACAAACGTGTATTCATGATTTAAACTTGTTAAACTTGATAAGCATATCCCATAAAGATTTTGGAGCGGATCATATTCTACATATGAGTAAAGTTTAATACTTGTTCAAAATTTATTGATCGTTTTACATATGTATTTATATTTCGTGTTGAAAATACCAGGTTAAGTTGAACCTATTGATAATAGATTACATTCGCCTCTAAGAAGAGCTTAGTGCACCGAGCTACAATTTTTTATTAATCAACAATGCTATTGAAGTTTTATGTTTAATTCTTTCTTGCTATTATGCTTGTGAATTTAGTGGCCAAGGATTTAATTATTTTGTCAATTTATTGGTGCAGCTCATTGTGACATGAATGTGGTTACAATTGTTGGCAATAAATCTGATCTCAAAAATTGCCAGAGAGGTTACAACAGAAGAAGGCAAAGCCTTGGCCAAGGCACATGGTTTATTTTTCATTGAAACATCAGCTTTGGACTCATCAAATGTAGCTGCTTCTTTTCAAACAGTTGTTAGGGAAATTTACAATATTTTGAGTAGAAAGGTTATTATTCAATCTCAGGATCTTAAACAAAATGATTCTAATTGGTTGCTGGCAAACAAGAAAACTGTGGTTTTGCATGCTGATAAAAATCAAGAAACAGATGGATTATTAGCAAAGAAAGGTGGCTGCTGTTTATTATAAGTCGATAGTTGTGCACTAAACTCCCGCTATGCGCGGGGTCCGGGGAAGGGTCGGATCACAAGGGTCTATAGTACACACTCTTACCCTTCATTTATGTAAGAGGCTATTTCCACGATTCGAACACGTCACATGGCAGTAACTTTACCAGTTACGCCAAGGCTCCTCCTTTATAAGTCAACAGCTGCATTTTGTGTGTTTTGAGGAGCATATTTCTCCTCTCATTTAGTATATTGCTCGAATCCTTTAAAAATGCTGCTGGTTGTGTATCGGATACTCAGATTCCTTCAATTTTGGTGGATCTGACATAGGTTTGATTGTAATTTTTGGAGGATCCGAGCTTACATAGTTGTAATTTATTTTCTGAAAAGACAGTAAATTTCCTTTTGTGCCATATGCTAACTTTCTTTTGGAATGTAAATTATCTCAAGGGGAAAAAAAATCTATTTTCATAGTTTTTTACTTCAGTTTTTACAATGCCATTCTATTTAGCTTCTTGCATCCAAGAGTGTGGTATAGCGATCAATAAAATTGGAGTTGACTATGAGAGATCAGAATTCAATTTCAGTTTATCAAGAAACTGAAAATGTTCATTGAATTTGCAAATGACAGAGCCAGAAAAGGACAGATGACAACTGAACAACAGCCAGCAAATTTGCTGGACACTTTAGTATATAACGTAAAAAGAAGAAAAGAATCCCAACAAGAAAATGAACATTTTGCATCAAGTCTCATTGTTTCACCCGATATTCAACGTACAATTATCTTAAGCAATGTTACGCGGACTCTCCAAAATACTGCCGCACCCGTATCGAATTCTTCAAAAATACACTGCTTTTGAAGAATCTGACAGGCGTCCGACGACATTATCGGAGAGTCCTAGCAACATAGATCTTAAGTATATTCCGCTATCCAACTTTACATCTCAATCAAATGCCCTCGTAGAAAAGAAGCAAGAAAATGAAGGCCTATATTAAAGTAACTCTATGTTCAAACCATACAAGAAAGTCCCTTCCATTGTAAGCATTCGTTGAGATAAGTTCTAGAGTAGGTATTGAATTAGCTCTAAGTGAATGTACCTTTAGCCTGAAGTAAGGAATATGAGTAATTCACAATCTATACTTTGGTCATGCTGTATTTTCCACCTATATTAAACAATCGATATCCAAACTTCCATACATTAATCTTCCTAGGCAGCAATACCTGATGAAAAAACAAGAGTATGTAAGTAACATAATGCTCTTGGCTCACGTTTAGTTTCTAGTATCTCGTACAACAAGCCGAATATGCAACAATAACATTTGGTTTCCAGCTAATGCTTAAATTCTACCTCTCCTTGTTCATTTTGTGTTTCCCTTTGAAATTGTAGAACAATCCTGGCATACCGGTTTAATGAGTTCTAGTGCAATAAAATATCAAAAACTATTTAATAGAAAGACCAAAAAATAGAATAGGAAAATTACTTTTACCTCTAGTTGATGCATTTTCAAAACTATAACTACCAACATAGTCGAGGGAGTCCGCACTCCTGAGTCCATAAGTAAGAGCTTCGGAGCTATCTAGCTCTGGAGATGATGCGCGCCAAGTAGAGTCCTCATAAATCGAACCACTTACTGGCCCATAAATATCACCAAAAGCCTCGGCATGAACACCTTGTATTGGAGCATATGATGATTTAGCATCAGCATTGCTTCTTGCATTTTGTCCATACCCTGCCCCACCGTCAAATCTGGTTTCTCCATCGCTAAAAGTGATGTTATCACCGCCAAAAGAACCTCTATGTCCACCTTGGCCTGAAATTGGAGAGGAACCCCATATTGTACCACGACCTCCAAAAGCACCAGATAATCCTGTATTCCCGCTTCCAAAACCAACAAATTCAGTAGTATTTGCATAGTCCGTACCATAATAAAGACTCTCATTCTCCCACATGTTCTGACCTGTTGAATTCAACACAGAACCATTTCCAGCTCTGCCAGGTGCATACCCCGCAGGAACATTGTGTCTGTTTGAATTCTCGTCATGAAAGGAACTTAAGTTACGTCCATAACCAAGAATAGAATTGAAATTTCCACTTCCTCCAAAGCTTGAGCTCAATCTGGAGTGATCTATTCTTTCTCCCATATTATAGTCAGCTGGAGTCAACAAAGAGTATCCATTGCGACCAACAGGAGTTGGACTATATCGACCTTCCATTCCGACTCCATAGCTTCCCATCGAGCTCGGACTGTAACCTTGAGGATATGCATTTAGGAAATTGTTTACCCTGTTCACACCATTGTTATATCTACCTAATTGGCTTTGGATTGGCCCGGGCGATAACTCTTTTGGAACAGCATGCTTGACCTCAACCATTTTACCATTAAGTTCATGAAATTTTTTGTATAGTACTTTATCAACTGCCTCCTCTGATTCATAGGTGATGAATCCAAAACCTCTAGGCCTTTGTGTGTTCTGATCATACATCACCACAACATCTGTGATCGTCCCGAATTGGTCAAAGTACTTCTTGAAGTCAATCTCGGTGACTGAGGATGCTAACCCTCCGACAAAAATCTTTTTGGTGCGAACAGGACCAGGAGAACCCTGTATGCTTCCGTTGGTTCTATTAACATGTTGATCGTCCCTAGGAACGGCTTTTTTTGCCTCTACCTGTTTATAAAAGGAAATAATCAACAAAGTATACATTTATTTCTGCTAAGACTTCATGCAATATCTGAATTGACTTAAAAGGACACACATTGTTCTGCCAGGCATACAATAACTATATTATATGGTTTTCCTTACCTCGCTATAGACATACAGTTTTCTGGTTATGGGGTTACAAAGTCTTGGCCGTTCAAAGAGAATAAGATGATAAATAGCCTAAATCCTCAGAGCTACATCTACCTAATTAACGCATGGTTTAAATCCACATTTCCAAGTAATAACTACTACACCCTTTCATATCACGCAACATATTAGCGATATATCCCTCAATATTTTATAGATCATTTCAAATTAGTTGACCAATGGTGCTATAACTCGGCTCTTGCATTACATCCGTATCATGCAGCCCCTAACAGATTCACTTATGTAAAACTAACACTCATCAGGCTGAATCAATTTCTTCGTTGAAATGATGCAATGTCAATATTTTACATATGTCCAACTCATGAAAACTGTGTAAATCTCATTAAAGTGCATTTCCAATGAATATAATTGTAATCATAAGCAACAACTCTTCTAAAAAACAACAATTAGCACTCTTACTGATAAGTATATCACAGGAAGAATTCGAAATACTACATAAGTGCTTGGATTTGCTTAAAAATTGACATAAAATTTCAATAAAAATACCAAAAGGAACACTGTATAGGATGTAGTTCAGAAATTTTTAAGGTTACTTACAGTTCTACCATCAATCATGTGTTTTTCCTTGACAACTTTTTCAGCAATCGAAGGGTCTGCAAAGACAACAAAGCCAAAACCACGGGCACGGCCTGTGGTCCGATCTTTCATGATCACAGCTTCAACTACATCACCAAAAGCTTGAAAATATTCTCTGAGCCTATCCTCATTTGTGTCCCAAGAAATCCCTCCAACAAATAATTTGCCACTCTCCATTTTTTCTCTGCAGATAACATTAACATTACCAATCATCCGTCCAAAAATGAAACTCTAACTATACTTCAAAGGATTTAAGTCATATGCATTGACAGTGTAAAGATTTTTAATACTATTAGTAAGTTTTGACCTGTGATAGCAGATTAGTTACTATTTTTACCCGATTACCAATTAATGCTCATGAAGGATTTACCCTTAATTTCTAACAAGTGACCTAATTTTGTAAATATCAAATCGTCAGTATGTAAAATTAAATTCTAAATTCAAATCATTCACTTGACCAAGTAAAAGGCTTAACAAAGGATTTAAAATTAGAAAGTTAGATTCTTGAAATAGCTTGCATAAACTTCAACTTGAGCTTTTCTAATAAACTTCTCGACCAAGAATTCATTGCATCATCAATGAAACTATTCAATATGAAATATCAAAATGCAGATTAAGTAAAAAGAATAGCATCTCAAACAAAAGAAACTACCAAAAAATTGGAAATTCAAATAAACAATCAAGGAATGTATAATCTGCAGTTCAAGTGTTCAACTAGAGATCATCTAATTTTCAACAGATCAAAATTCAACAAACCCACAAACCAGAATTCTTGAAAAAGTCATACAGATTGAAACTGACTTGAAACATCCAAAAAAAACATACCCACAAACCAGAATTCTTGAAAAAACTCATAAAGATTGAAACTTTGACTTGAAACATCCAAAAAGAATATACCCCACAAAGTAAAAAAAAAGCCATAAAGATTGAAACTTTGACATGAAACACACAAAAATATTTCAATATGTAAAACTTAAAGAGGTTGAATACTTGAATTTACCAAAAGATGAAGGCCAAATTGTTGGAGTTCCTGTGAATGGAGAGAGATGAAGGTAAGAGACAAAAAGAGAGTGTGGTTATGAAGAAAACTGATTCAAATCTCAAAATGGCTAAAATTTATATACATATATATATATATATATATATATGTATATATATATATGTACAATTTGCATATAACTAACTACATTACATATTTGTATAGGAGTATTATATTGTGAATGACAGAGCTTCTTTAGCTATCCTCTTGTGTGAGAAATGTAGAAGCTAGTAAGAGGGTGGAAGATGGTGACTTCTTATTTATTTTATAGTTTTTGAACAAACAATTAGTATAGTTTTGGAGGAAATGATTTCCTAAGGTGAATGTACATTACAATTTAAATGGAAGAAAATAACTTTTACAATAATTTTTGTATTTTATAATATAGACCAACTCAATAAATACGTGATATATGTCGTTAATATACTTTTATAACTAAATTATAATTAGTTAATATATATTTTTACCTTAATTTATTACTTAATAATAGTAAACTAGTATGATTTCATGTAAATATCGGATGTAAATAAGTTTTTGATAATATTTTATATTATTAGTATTTTCTATGAATCTTCTGTGAAAAAAATCATATAATTAAAATAATCTTTAACATGTAATAAAATAAAGACAGTAAAGTAAAGACAAGTATAGAGAGAAACTGATATATTATTCAAACTTCAAACTTATGTGCATAATGAACTGAAAACTCAACTATTTATAGAAGAAAAGAAGCTGTTGTGTAAGCTGCTACTGCAAGCTGCTAATCTAAGCTGTTGTGTCAGATATAGATAATCTTCTACTATGAGTAATATTTATCCATAACGGAGTACCGAAAGGATAAGCTTCTTCAGGAGGCTTATTTCCAATAGAGTACTAAATAGATAAACATATTTACGGCGGGGTCTCATATGGATAAGCTTCTTCAAGAAGCTTATTTACAACGGAGTACTAAATGAACATCCATAATATAATATATTTATAACATTCCTCCTTAGATATTCATTAAAAGATAATGTGCATCATTAAAACCTTATTAGAAAAAAACTCTGTGGGAAAAAACTCTAGTGAAGGAAAAAGAGTACACATATTTAGTAATACGCATTGCTAGCTGCCTCATTAAAAACATTATAAGGAAAACTCTGTAGGAAAAAACCTTAGTAAGGAAAAAAGAGTACATCGCGTAGTTTACTCCCCCTGATGAAAACCTTGTTTCAAATATTTAAGTCTCCGCATTCCAATCTTGTATACCATCTTCTCAAAAGTTGAAGTTGGTAAAGATTTAGTGAATAAATTTGCCGGATTATCGCTTGAACGGATTTGTTGCACATAAATGTCACCGTTTTTCTAAGGATCGTGTGTGTAGAATAATTTTGGTGAAATGTGTTTCGTTCTATCTCCTTTTATAAATCCCCCTTCAATTGGGCTATGCATGCATCATTGTCTTCGTATAAAATTGTGGGTCTTTTCTCACATTCCAAAC
>AWOL01S0010390.1:2735-44424 GCA_000715115.1 Nicotiana otophora | reverse complement strand
CTTGAACGGATTTGTTGCACATCAATGTCACCATTTTTCTGAAGATCGTGTGTGTAGAATAATTTTGGTGAAATGTGCTTTGTTCTATCTCCTTTTATAAATCCTCCCTTCAATTGGGCTATGCATGCATCATTGTCTTCGTATAAAATTGTGGGTCTTTTCTCACATTCCAAACTACATTTTTTCTCGAATAAAATAAATTATTGATATCAACCATACGCATTCCCTACTTGCCTCATGAATAGCTATTATTTCAGCATGATTTGAAGAAGTAACAACAATAGATTATTTTGTGGAGCGCCATGATATGATAGTACCTCCACATGTAAAAACGTACCCAGTTTGAGATCTAACTTTATGGGAATCAAATAAATAACCTGCATCTGCATAACCAACAAGATCTGCACTATCTTTGTTAGCATAAAACAAACCCATATCAAGAGTTCCCTTTAAATATCGTAATATATGCTTAATACCGTTCCAATGTCTCCGTATAGGAGAAGAACTATATCTTGCTAGTAAATTAACAAAAAATGCTATGTCAGGCCTTGTAGCATTAGCAAGATATATTAGTGCACCAATTGCACTGAGATNNCTCCTAAATGTTCAATTTGCAGACCAAGACAAATTTTTGTCTTTCCAAGATCTTTCATCTCAAATTCTTTCTTAAGATATTCAATTGCCTTTTGGAGCTCTTCTGGAGTTCCAACAAGATTTATGTCATTAACATAAACAGCAAGTATAATAAATTCTGAAGTCATTTTCTTTATAAAAATACATGGATAAATAACATCATTTATGTAACCCTCTTTCAGCAAATATTCACTGAGGCGATTATACCACATGCACCCATATTATTTTAAATCGTACAAAGATCTTTGTAATCTGATTGAGTACATTTTCCGAGATTTTAAATATGCTTCAGGCATTTTAAATCCTTCAAGGATTTTCATGTAAATTTCATTATCAAGTGACACGTATATATAAGTTGTAACTACATCCATTAGATGTATTTCAAGCCTTTCACATAAGGCTAAACTGATGAGACATCGAAATGTTATGGCATCCATAACTGGTGAATATGTTTTTTCATAATCGACCCCAGGTCGTTGTGAGAATCCTTGTGCAACGAGGCGAGCCTTGTATCTTTCAACTTCATTTTTGTCATTCCTTTTTCGCACAAAACCCCATTTATGACCAACTGGCTTTATACCAGTAGGTGTTTGGACTATTGGTCTAAAGACCTCTCTTTTAGCAAGTGACTTCAATTCCGATTGAATTGACTTTTGCCATTTTGGCCAATCAGATCTTTGTCGACATTCTTCGACAGATCGGGGTTCAAAATCCTCACTATCTTGTATAATGTTAAGTGCAACATTATAAGCAAAAATATTATCCACCACTATTTCAGATCGATTTAAATTAATCCCATCACCAGTAGAACTTATTAAAAGTTCCTCGCTCACTTGAGTCTCGGGTTCATTGATTTCTTCAGGAATCTCAGAACTAATCAGATCTTGGGTCTCTTCAGGAGATCTCTTCATAATATCATTTTGATCATTTGTCGATTTTATTTTTCTAGGATTTCGATCCTTAGAACCCAAAGGCCTACTACGCTTCAGGCGTGCTTTAGGTTCACTAGCTCTCATGCTAGTATATGGTCCTGCTGGGACATCAATTCGGATAGGAACATCCTCTGCAGGGATATGTGACTTAGTTATCCTTTTCAAATCAGTAAATGCGTCTGGCATTTGATTTGCTATATTTTATAAATGGATGATCTTCTGGACCTCCTGATTACATATAAGGGTACATGGATCAAAGTGAGATAATGATAAAACTTTTCACACAATTTCTCTTTTGATTTCCTTTTTCTCTCCCCCTAATTGTGAGAAATTTGTTTTATCAAATCGATAATCTGCAAATCGAGCAGTAAATAAATCTCCCGCCAATGGTTCAAGATAGTGAATAATAGAGGGTGATTCAAACCCAATATATATTCCTAACCTTCATTGGGGGACCATCTTACTGCGCTGCGGTAGTGCTACTGGCACATATACATCACATCCAAAAATTTATAGACGGGCAATATTTGGTTCATGACCAAAAACTAATTATGACGGAGAATATTTATTATAATGTGTTGGTCTGAGACGGATAAGTGATAATGTGTGCAAGATAGCATGGCCCCAAACAATAGTGGACAATTTTGTTTTCATAAGTAGTGGTATTGCTATCAATTGCAGTCGTTTAATAAATGACTCTGCAAGGTCATTTTGAGTATGAACATAAGCTACAGGATGTTCAACTTTTATCCCAACTGATAGATAGTAATCATCAAAAGCTTGAGATGAGAATTCTCCAACATTATCAAGGCGAATAGCCTTTATAGGATAATCTGGGAATTGTGCCCTTAATCGAATTATTTGGGCTAATAACTTTGCAAACATCAGATTGCGAGATGATAGTAGGCACACATGAGACCATCTTGAAGATGCATCTATTAGGACCATAAAATATCTAAATAACCCACTCGGTGGGTGAATAGGTCCACATATATCCCCATGTATACGTTCTAAAAAGGCAGGGGACTCAATGCCAACCTTCATTGGCAATGGTCTAGTGATCATTTTGCCTTGATAACAAGCATCACAAGAAAATTCATCATTTGTAAGAATCTTCAGGTTCTTTAATGGATGCCCACTCGAATTTTCAGTAATTCGTCTCATCATTATTGATCCAGGATGGCCCAAACGGCCATGCCAAAGCACAAAAGTATTTGAATCAGTAAACTTCTGGTTTACGATAGAGTGTGCTTCAACTGTACTAATCTTTGAATAGTATAAGCCAGAAGATAAAGTTGGTAACTTTTCTACAATGCATTTCTGGCCAGAAATATTCTTTGTAATACAAAGATATTCCACGTTCATTTCATCTATTGTCTCAACATGATACCCATTTCGGCGGATATCTATAAAACTCAACAAGTTTCTTCCGGACTTGGGGGAGAATAATGCATTGTCTATAATAAGTTTTGTTCCCTTAGACAGAAATACAATAGCTCTTCCGGAGCCTTCAATCAAACTTATATTACCAGAAATTGTAGAAACATTTGCTTTTTCCTTATGCAAATAAGAAAAGTATTTCTGATCTCTGAATATGGCATGAGTTGTTCCACTATCAATTACACAAATATCTTCATGATTGGTCTTTGATCCAAACATAATTTGAGGATTATCCATATTCTTCAAAATGACATAAACAAAATAAATATGATAGTAAACATTATTATCAAAGCATAACTTTTATTTATGTACAACAATTACATAACCATACTATCTACTACAAACAACAAAAATTAAAATATTTACATTTCTACAAATTCACTACCGATCACATGACTTATTTCTCCTTCCNGTTTCTCCTTCTGGGAGTGCAAAATAATCAGCTACATCCAAATGCATGAAGTCTAAATTATCTTCAGAAATAAAATTTGCTTCAGCATTTTTCTCTGTCTTCTTCAGAGAGGATTGATACAGCTCAACCAGGTGCTTTGGCGTACGACATGTACGTGACCAGTGCCATTTTCCTCCACATCTATAACATGTATTTTCTAGATTTGCTACTTGCACCGCTTCATGCTTTTATTCCTTCCTTTTTCACTACTGGTGGTGAGGAGGGTTCTTTGGTGCATTATTATTACCACGATTAGAGTTTTCTCCCCGACCACGGCCATGACCACGACTGGGGCCACGTCCCCTTCCACGCTTAGCTTGGTGGAAGTTCGCCTCATTCACTTCAGGGAATGGATAAGAACCAATAGGTCGGCTTTTATGGTTTTTCATTAATAGCCCATTATGTTGCTCGGCTACAAGAAGATGTGAGATAAGTTCATAATACTTTTTGAATCCCATCTCTCGATATTGCTGCTACAGGAGCATATTCGAGGCATGAAAAGTGGTGAAAGTTTTCTCCAACATATCATGATCAGTAATATTGTCACTACATAGTTTCAATTGGAAAATAATTCTGAACATAGCAGAATCATACTCACTGATAGATTTAAAATCGTGTAGCCTTAGATGAGTCCAATCATAACGTGCCTGTAGAAGAACGACCATCTTCAGGTGGTCATATCTATTTTTCAAATTATTTCACAGTATGACTGGATCTTTAACAGTAAGATATTCCATTTTCAGGCCCTCATCAAGGTGATGGCGTAGGAATATCATTGCTTTGGCACGGTCTTGGTTTGATGCCTGATTTTTATCTTTGATGGTGTCTGCCAGACCCATCGCATCAAGATGAATTTCGGCATCAAGCACCCAAGACATGTAGCTTTTGCCCGATATATCCAGGGCTACAAACTCAAGTTTAGAAAGATTTGACATTATTTAGAAAAAGAAAGTCCGTACCTCTGATACTTTCGAAGTATTTTCTCGAGATTGCAGAGTCTCGTGCTGATAACGTGTTATAAAATAAAGACAGTAAAGTAAAGACAAGTATAGAGAGAAACTGATATATTATTCAAACTTCAAACTTATGTACATAATGAACTGAAAACTCCTCTATTTATAGAAGAAATGAAGCTGCAGTGTAAGTTGCTACTGCAAGCTGCTGCTGTAAACTGCTTGTAAGTTGATGTTGCAAGCTGCTTGTAAGCTGCTACGCTAAGCTATTGTGCCAGATATAGATAATCTTCTACCATGGGTAATATTTATCCATAACGGAGTACCGAAAGGATAAGCTTCTTCAGGAGGTTTATTTCCAATAGAGTACTAAATAGATAAACATATTTACGGCGGAGTCTCATATGGATAAGCTTCTTCAGGAAGCTTATTTACAATGGGGTATTAAATGAACATCCATAATATAATATATTTATAACATAACATAAATTACAAAATCAAATCACCCATAGCTTTATGTGAACTTCCATTTGCTATAATTTACCATGTGGAAGTATTGCCTTTACTTTTTCTTTTCCCCTTTTTAGCAACTGATTCTGAATTTATTCGATAAGCCTACTTTCTTATTTTTCTTTAAGAACTATTAAATTTTGAATTCATAATTTAAAAATATATTAAATTCAAGGTAAAAATAAAAAATTAAAGCCTATCAAAATTCAAGGTAAAAATAAAAAATTAAAGCCTATCAAATTAAATTCTAGACGGGTCTCTGTCTTTCCACCCCACTATCTCACATATACTATGTGAGAAATATTTATAGATTTTACAAGAAATTTTTGAAAGAAAAATTAGGGTAATTGCAATAGTTAAAATAAAATGAGAATAAACAATAGTCAATGATTAATCATTTCAAAAATATTTGTGGCCAGCTTCCTTAATGTGGAGGAAAGGGATGAACCCCAACTCAAAACATGGACGGTGGCAGCCTGTCCCATGCTATGTCAAAGCTACAAATATCCTCTAATAATATATAATTAAAGAATAATCTGCTTTTTGGCCAAAAGCAAGAATACAACAGTTAAGACTTTATTTAATTAAAGTACCAAAAAAATATACATAAATACACATAGACGAGGCAAACAAGAAGAAAGGGATTAATGAGGAGGGCTATGATTAAAATAAGTGAAGGTCAATTATATAAATATTTACTGACCATGTTCTCCATTTGGTTAAAAGAGAAGAAATGCGATAAGCTAACCCAATGTAAAACTAGTTAATTCATAATGAATCATCACATTAATGAGCAAATCTATTCTGTTAAATATTTGAACATATTTTTTAAGAAATTCAAAATGACACCTAATTAACAGTCACTTACCAACAGTCCCAATATCAAAATATGAGTACTGCTTATGACTGAGGGTGTCTATGGTTCTGTTCGACCGGTTATTTTATAAAATTTATACCATATTAATTTTTCGATTATTCTATTATGTATAACCAAAATTAGACTTTTCAAAACCATCCCAATCATGTCGGTTTCTCTTCGGTATCGGTACGGTTCGGTTAATTTTCGATATTTTTTTAAATATCATGTAAAATTCACCAGTAGAAATAGAATGCAATAACATACATTCTTTTATAGGGCTTAGCAAAACTCTCTAGACATTTTTACTGTTTAAGGGGTGATGAATTAAAAAAAAATTAAAGATGGCTAGAGTATAGATCCATCAACTATTCTACAACAACGTAAAAGAAACCAAGCAAAGGCAAAGAAAATATAAATCACACGAGTGGAAAGATATTAACCAAACCAGGACTCAAAAATAAAGTATATAGAAGATTAAATATTCAAAAAGATAAATCTAAATTATATGAAAGGAAAAATATTCAATACATTGTAGTTTGCTACTCATTATCGCTAGAATGCTTTGTGTCTTACTAATAAAGATATTTGAAATAACTTAGTTTAAGTAGATGTAGCATAGTAAGTTTTAGGAATTAGTATTTTGAGTTTAATTACTTGTTGGCTTGTAATAGTTTTCATAATTCCAATGCCCAAAGAAAAATTTAATGCATTATTATTTTTAGACTTACTAAATAAATATATTTTTTACATGTAAAATTTATTCGGTACGGTTCGATATTTTTTCGGTTTATATTAATAGAATAAAAAAACTTACCCTAATTATCGGTGCGATTGTAGATTTATATAATAAGAAACCTAAAAATCGGTTCGGTGCGGTACGGTACGGTCGATTTAGTTGGTTTTCGAATATCTATTGACACCCCTACTTATGACGCTTCTAACATGACAATTTTCATCCCGGTAAGTTTGGTAAAAATGACAAAAAAATGACAGCCCGATGCATTAAGCTTTCGCTATGCGCCGAACCACAAGGGTCTATTGTACGCAACCTTACCTGACAACAGGCCGGTAAAAATGACCCAAAAAAAAAAAACAATTCTCGGCTAATTTCTTCATTAACAGTTGAAGTTGAGTAGACTTTCTCTACTATAGAGCTTAAAGCTATTTTCTTTCCTAAAGAAACACTCTTCTAGTCTATGAAAATGCTAACGTCAAGATCACAAAGGCAAAATTTACAGATCTCAGACAACAATCGCAACAATGTCATCGCCAAGCAGAAGAAGTTGCCAAAGCTCGGTTCTTCCATCCAAGATAAAGCGCCTCCTGGCATTCGGCAAGCTTATAATTTGGGCTATACTCCTTCAACATGTCTTTGATCGTCTCACCAACCGATGGACTCAAAGGGAAAGGAGTAAAACCAGCCATCACAAGTCTTGACCTCCACTTGCCAAATGGTTCGTGTCTTTCCACTCTGTCGGCCCCTTCACATGCGATTATATTGACAACGTCCCGTGCAATACAATGCTCCTCTGCACTGATCCGCTGCTTGTCATCCCTCGGACGAGCTGCATCAATTGATTCAAACATAGCTGTATAGTAATCTAGAGTTTCACGGAATCTTGGAAGGAAAGGGGCGGTGTTGGTGTTCGATTCTTGTTCAACTAGGGTGACAATTTTGGGAGACAAGCTCTTAACTAGTCTTAATAGGCGATCTCTATGGTTCATAGTGCTTACGCTCTCATCTGGCATGTGGTGCAACATGTAAGGGAAATTAACTGCCAGTGCTTCTCCATGTCTAACTTGCAGGTTCTCTAGTTCGACCCTACAGCCTGACATGGCAGCACCATGGAATTCGAAAGGCACTCCACAAGACTCGGCAACTTTTGTTAACCTTTCACCGACTAGCGTAAGTCCTCCACCTCGTGCATGAGCTGATTGGGAATCATCGACGCCTGTGACGCGGACAAATGGCGGTCCACCAGGCCGACGAGCAAGATCGTGGAGGAGGAACATCCATTGACTTCCCTGTGCAATTTGAAAATCAATGATGTGGATTCTATTCTCATTCCTCATGGCTTCCCCGATGACGACATTGGCGGACATATAAGCGAACTTGTAGTAAGGGCAGATGTGATAGAGGACTTGCATGTAAGACAACAAATCTGAGCTAGTTGGTTCGCTGCACTTCAGTTTTTTGTATATGATACTTCCTGAGGACAATAACCGTGCTCTTAGCCCTTCCAACATGTACGCACTCAGTCGTTGCATTGGTTCGCCAGAAACCGATACCCTTTCCTCTAAGACATTCATTAGCCCTTCTGCAGATGAGATATCAGCCTCTGCTACTGCTTCAGCACAGGCAAAGAGCAGATCTTTCAAGTCCAATCTGGAGGCTATGTCCAATACTTGATTCCACTTTATCAAGGAAGAAGGTTTTGAGATTACACCATTGAACGAGCAACTGCTGCTGTCATCAATATCAGAGTCAGGACCTAGCAACTTATTCTTCAGTTCCCTCAGCACATGCTTCGTTCCGTTGCCATCATCAACTCCTGAACACCAGCTTACAGGTGAACCACAAGTGTTATCATAGGAATGATGTGGATCAGACATGTATGACTGAGAACATTGAGGAGAGAACGGACTCCTGTTGGAAGAGATGCTCACGGAAGGATCTGCATCGTAGACGGTGTAGTCAGTAGCTGGCAATGAGTCCAGAGTGAAGAACTGTTCATTCTGTGTCTGAAAAGAAAACTGTGTCCCAGAGCTGCTACTATCGCTATAAATGCTGCTGTCAAAAGCACGGTAAGGAGTGTAGTATTGCTGAACTTGCTGCATTGGTTGCTGGTTCAAGCTATGTACACTGCCCGACCTTTGTGGTCTCTGAGATGCATACATCTGGGGTTAAGTTACTAACTCACTTCGAATAGGCTAAGATGCTCTAGGCTAATTCAAGCAACTGTTGCAAAGAAAGGCTATCTTCAATTTGCTAAACCTTCACACTTAGTGAAGGATGCACGCAGTGATCAGGAAATGTCTTCACTAAAACTCGTCCCAACATCTCAAAGAGCAGATATTCTTTCAGAAGAGAGTGACTGAGCTGAACTGAAGCACTAGAGCGGAGTGGATAATTCCGGTGCACCGTTGATCAAATTGTCAGAACCAACAAAATCTGCCAAGAAGTAAAACATTTTCAGTATGCTTCATGAGTTCAAACTTTTTAAAATGAATACTAAAAATCACAAAAGATTTGTCACAATAGAACAAAGAAGCCTTCCTTTTAGAGCCAAAACGCTAACTTGATAAGTGTCAAAGATGTTATGACAGGATAAGTAGAAATGAATATCCACATCTTTTTGCTGGCAAAGTACAAACAAGTGCAATGAAAGGAAGAATATACCAAAAAACAAAGCAAGAGACAAAGTATAATCATTCATCAAGGACTAAACGGGCAGCCCGGTGCACTAAGCTCCCGCTATGTGCGGGATGCGGGTAAGGGCCGGACCATAAGGATCTATTGTACGCAATCTTACCCTGCGTTTGCAAGAGGCTATTTCCACGACTCGAACACGTGACCTCCTAGTCACATGGCAACAACTTTACCAGTTACGCCAAGGCTCCCCTTCAACCAATTGAAAAATCGAAAAAGCATATTAGATCAGCAGATCCAATAGTTTCAACAGTTCAACAATCCTCTAATTCCATAGCATGTCACCTTCGGAAAAAGGATGCTCGCCCTTGACCAAGACACAATGTCTTACATACCCATGAAGTGAGTTAAAAAGGAACATTACATAAACATATAAACGGAAAAAAGAACAAGTTAGGATCGTTTCATCTTAAACTGAGCAAGCGAATCCAGATGGTGTAATTACTCTGTCATACATGAGATCTCGATATATCAAGGAAGGAATTAGGGAAAGCATTAAACAACACTAATTAATGAAGTTTGTGTTGCAGCTCCTGATGAGGGAAGACCATTTAGTGAAAGATTTAAGTATAACTAACTCACAATAGTAAAAGAACATAGATAGACAGCAAATTTACCAGAAACTGTATCCGGTCTATAACTCCCAATATGACTAATCAAAAATACAAAGGCAGCAGTAGGTTTACCGAAGAGTTTAGAAACTTATTGACAAATACTATCAACTTAAAATCAACTCATTAATCATTGCCATCACAAGCCTCTTAATAGGAAAGGCACTAGAAAAAAAGCCCCTTTTCTAAGTAAGGTAAGCTTTGAAACTGTAGCTTGCCCGGTTTTTCCCCGTACAGTCCATTTGTCCACAATAAATTAAATGAAACCTGACGAAAAAGAAATGAACACTTCACATAGAATGAACTTTGTGTTAGTTTTATCTCCAATCGACTTCTAGCTTGCCAGTACTAACAAGGTCTAGGTTTATATAGGTTGATTGCCACTCCATATATGTTTCAGTAGCTAGCCCCAACCAGCAGGGGCGGATGTAGTGTGCTAATTATAGGTTCAATTAATTTTTTGAAAAATGGTCAAAAATGCCCCTAATGTATTGAAAATGGCTCAAAAATACACTCAGTTAACCTTTCGATCCGTAAATATCCCTAACGTTTGTTTTTTGGCTCAAACTTACCCCTATATCTAACAGAAGGGTCAACAATACCCCTAACGTATTGAAAATGATTCAAAAATACCCTTCGTTAACATTTTGGTCCGCAAATGCCCCTAACGTTTGTTTTTGGGCTCAAACTTACCCTTATATCTAAGGGAACTACCTGGTTAATTCTTTTACTTTAACTTCGCCATGTAGCATTTTCTTAATCCGCCACGTGTATTATTTGTATTAAATAAACTCACATGTATCTTTTAAAATACCCAACGACCCTGACCCGCTCCTATATATTTGGACGGTCGGCTAAATATAATTACATTCGCTAGTTAAATATATAAAAAATATACATTGATTATATATAAAAATATGTATATTATACATTAATATTTTTATATATATTTTTTATATGATATTATTTTTAGGAGAAATTATATGGTGTAGTTTTCCCTTCAAATTTTGAAGATCTTAACAAGTTTAACAAATATAAATTTTAATTTGCAAACATAAAAATGATAATGTTCTATTTATATGATTCTAAAGGAGAAGCAAAGAAACAGATATAAAGGAAATTATTTAAAACCTTTAATTATATACATATCCAACTGCTTAGCACATTAATGGAGTTCACATGATCTTTTCAATGGGAACTAATAGTGTTTTAATATATAGCGATAGAGCTAAAATATTAGCAAAAACTGTCGTTCCATTGTCAGATTTGCTTAATAAATTTGAGTTATAGATCATAATTAATAGGGAAAACTACACCGTATAATTTCTCCTAAAAATAATATCATGTAAAATATATATTAAAATATTAATATTTTTATATATAATCAATGTATATTTTTTATATATTTAACTAGCGAATGTAATTATTTTTAGCCGACTGTCCAAATATATAAGAGTGGGTCAGGGTCGTTGGATATTTTAAAAGATACATGTGGGTTTTATTTAACGGAAAAGGGCCAAAAATGCCTTTGAACTATTTGAAATAGCTCAAAAATGCCTTCAGTTTGTTTTTGGCACCAAAACTTTCCTTGTCGTCTATATTTTGGACCACAAATGTCCTTAAACCGTTAGTCTTGCCATTAAAGGTGACATGTCAGTCCAACTGGGTTAGATTTGCTTACATAGCCATCCACCTAAGCATCCAGCAAAATTATTTTTTCGGAAAAATTATTTTTTCGGAAATGTTTTTAAAATACCAAATCAACACTTATTCTGAAAAAAGTAAAACAAAACCGGAAAAAATATTTTTCCGGAAATTTTTTATTTTTTCGGAATAAGTGTTGATTTTGTATTTTAATAACAATTTCCGAAATAAATAATATTTCCGAAATTTTTTACTTTTTTCGAAATAAGTGTTGATTTTGTATTTTAAAAAAATTTCGGAAAAATAATTTTTCTGAAAAAATAATTTTGCCATGTTGGATTGCTTAGGTAGATGCCCATGTAAGCAAATATAACCCAGTTGGACTGTCATGTCACCTTCAATGGCAAGACTAACGGTTTAAGGGCATTTGTGGTCCAAAATACAGACGGAAGGGATATTTTTGGTACCAAAAACAAACGGAGGACATTTTTGAGCTATTTCAAATAGTTCAAGGGCATTTTTGTCCCTTTTCCGTTTATTTAATACAAATAATACACGTGGCGGATTAAGAAAATGGCACATGGTGAAGTTAAAGTAAAAAAATAGACTAGGTTAGTTCTGTTAGATATAGAGGTAAATTTGAGCCCAAAAACAAACGTTAGGGGCATTTACGGACCAAAATGTTAACGGAGGATATTTTTGAACCATATTCAATACGTTAGGGATATTGTTGACTCTTCTGTTAGAAATAGGGGTAAGTTTGAACCAAAAAATAAACTTTAGGGGCATTTGCGGACCAAAAGGTTAACGAAGGGTATTTTTGACCCATTTTCAATACGTTAAGGGCATTTTTTGCCCTTTTCCGTTAATTTATGTACAAAAATTTGTTAAAATTACAAAAATTCTAGATATGAATTCATAACTTAAAAAATATAATGAGTTCAATTCTAAAAATCTTAAAACTTGAACCCATAGAATTTAAATGCTGCTTACGACCGCCAACCAGCCGAGCGAAAAAAATAAAATAAGAAGAATGACAAAAAGAAAAAATAATAAGAATAATGAGCTGCAAAAGCAAACCAATTTCTCCACAAAGAGGAACTTAGTTCATTAATTGATAAATAATCAACTCATCCTACTGATTACTCAGCATGTCACAACGAAACTAAGTTAACAAATGACAGAAACAATTTAAAAAGATAAAAACCTTTTCACTTTAAAAATGAAAAAACAGAACCTAACAGAAACATGAAATTCAAACGACCAAAGCTCTAATTAACTTCTGAACAATAAAATTTCTTCAAAACAAGAACAAAAGAAGCAAACACCTAAAAGACTTCAGTTTAATTCTTTCCTTATACCACAAACAATACATTAACAAACCAAAGGTTGCAGTTAATGAAAACAACGTAGACTAAGTCAAAAATAAAAAATACACAGAAAATCAAACACTTTCCAGTAGGAGTAATTTACCAAGAAAACCAGAGATGAGAGATATATACCCAACCAAAAAACAAAAGAGTAACATAATTATATTCAGATGAAAGTTAGAACCTTTTTGTCTTCTGCTAAAACAGAGCGAGAGAGAAGAGGAATTTGCCTTTTGCCTTCTGTCCTGTGCTGATTGATGATACGAAGAAACCAGGAGTTTTTAGTATTTTCTTATATAGTCAGAGACTCAAAACCAGAGGACGAAAATGCCCTTGTAATTGTGTTATAATTTCTTGGAATACCCCTCCCCTGTGTAGATCTCAAAGTTTCCGACTGATACCACGTGCGCAGTGTGTGTTTCTAGTCTTGCCTTTTGGCCATGATATATCTCAAAGTGCGTGTACTCCTATTTTTTTTATATTTATTACACGGGTTAGAGCCGTAGAATCAGTAATTAGGTTAGGCTATCTAAGTTACATTTCTTGGGTGCCGTCTTTTCCCTAACCCGTGTGAATACAAAATTTTTGGTGTACCGAATTGGAAAAAACAAGTGATGGTCAGATCAATTTGCGCGCACCTTAATTGTTTTATCATATATTAGTTCGTAAATCGCATATAAAATATATAGACTTGCATTTATTAATTTGACATGAATATAAATCTAAAAATAAGTTATCCCCGATTGAACCATGTACTATGCAATCAAAGTTGTAAGTTGGACTAAGCTACAAGTCTAACCTTTTCCCTAAAATACTATTCTACGACTTTCGCTTCAAAGAAGATATGGTAGAGTAATTTTTGCCAAATTAACCATGGTTAGTATTTTGTTAGAGATATTTTCCTATGCTTGGCTCAAAAAAGCATGTAGTAACTTATTAAAGCGTTAAACAACTACTTTATCTATTTCATCATAAAGACATGCTATAGGAGAAAAATAGTACACTTAGGAAAGTTGCTGATTTAAAATTTAGATTTTGACATAAACACGAGATTAAGGGCTGTTCGTCGGTCGGTCGGTACGGTACTGAATTTAGATATTTCGATCGGTATTTTTGGTATTCGATTTTTGAAGATGTTATACCAATACGATACCTAATTAAATTCGGTATGATTCGGCTTTTCTCCTTTTGGTTTTAGTTTATTCGGTATGGTAACTTCTGTTTGTTCTGTTTCAATATTAACTAGTGTATAGAGCCATATACTGTAATATTCTTAATTAAAGTGCACACAAATATAAAAATAAAAATGATCTAAGCATTGTTGATAAAAGTTTTATCAAAACCAGCAAGTATCAACCCATCGAGAGGAGAAACGTACATAAATGAATAAATTTAATAATTGAAAATGTCATATTACTTGCTTAGAGCTAATTTCTGAACTTAAAAAATACAACAAGGATTAATCCAACATATGCAATTCAATACACCAGAAGAAACACCCTAAAATCGTAAAAGTATTACGTTAAGTTGCTTGGCATCCTAGAGTATAAGAGTCAAAATCTGCGGCCTACATTGTTTCTCAATTTTCCTAAAGTACATAGGCATCACTACCAGCCTCAAAGAAAAAGTATTATGTAAGTTAGTAAGTTATAATTAATAATATGTGTATTGTGTAACTTATTATATATTTCAGTATTATTTTTTTAAATACCAAATACCATACATAGTATCAATTTTTTTTATAAAGAAAAACTTAAACCAAATACCATATCAAATACAAAAATATCGAATATCAAATATCAAAATTTTCGATTTCACTACGGTAATTCAGTATTTACCAAAGTATTCACGGCCGTACACCAGATACTACAATGAAGTTTTACCTAAAGTGGATCAGATTTTAGCTTATAGCGAGCTGAATAGGATAACAACAATGGGACAGAAGATTTACTAATTAGTTTAAGATTATTAATAGCAAACACTAAAGTAATCTTAAATTCCTAATGTAGCAAAAGTACCAGTAATTCAGGGAGAGCTAGTAATACTAAAAATGTTACGAATTTAGAGTCACTTGTCTCAATGGATGAAATGATCTTTCATGATTCGTTATTATTTGAATAAAAGATAATGACCTTATAAACATTTCTTCTATTTAATTATTTATTTCATGTGAAAAATGTACTGATAAAACATGGTGAATTTTGAATCCCAAAATATCATCATTATATCCGGAAGAAGGTGCATGTGGCTCCCATTGATGACAAGATGCGGGAAGCGAGGCTTAGATGGTTCGGACATGTTCAGAGGAGAAGCCCAGATGCTCCGGTACGAAGGTGTGAGCAGTTGGTTGTGGATGTCACGAGAAGAGGTAGAGGGCAACCTAAGAAGTATTGGGGAGAGGTGATCAGGCAGGATATGACGAGGCTCTAGATTTCCGAGGACATGACACTTGATAGGAAGATGTGGAGGTCGAGTATTAGGGTTGTAGGTTAGGAGGTAGTTGTGTCGTGCCTTACTTCGTACCATTGTGGGACTATTCATGTAGGGTTTTTGTCTAAGATAGTTATTGACAATGTTGTGGCTTACTATTTCGTTTTTCAGTGCATGTCCTATTTACTAGCTATCGTTTTTGCTTTGTATCTTTCTTCTAGATTTCATGGTGTTCCTATTTTTGTTATGCTTGTTGTGGTGATACTAATATTGTCTCCCTTTGCTTTGCATCTTTCTTCTGGATTTCATGGTGTTCCTATTTATCCTATGATTGTTGTTGTGATACTAATATTGTTTCCTTTTTGTCATTTTGTCTTTTTATTTTTTTAAACCGAGGATCTTTCGGAAACAGCCTCTCTACTCCTTCAGGGTAGAGGTAAGGTCTACGTACACACTACCCTCTGGGTTGTTGTTGTTAAAATATCATCATTATTAGGTATTTTCTTTATTTCATTTTACGTGATATTATTTTTATATTAATTTATTTAATATATATATATATATATATATAAATAAGTTAATAGTTTTTTCTTTTTTTCATAATAAAATTTTTTATTACCATCTCCGTTTCAATTTAGATGATATACTTTTCTTTTTAGCTCATTCAAAAAAAAAATACACACTTTAATATTTGAAAATAATTTAATTTAAATTTTTTTATTTTTACTCATATTATCCAAGATTTTAGCCATACAAATATCGGGTTCCCATAACGCTGAGGTGGCGATAAATGGCAGATGGCACTGAGTAAATAAGTAACAAAACCAAGGGTAAACAAATATTGTGGGTCCAAAAGACCGCGTCAGAGTGTGACGTTAGGCCTGAGGTGTTTGGATGATGCTGATTTAATAAGTTCCCAGAAAGCAGAAACAAACGGTAGTCACACTCAACAGTATATTTTTTCACTAAATTTATTGCAACCTATATCCAATTCTCTCACTTTTTTTCTTTGTTGGGGAGGGGTGCGAATTTATTTGGTCAAGAAGTCATTTAAAAAAATAAGTATTTGGTGTATAACTTATTAATCTGATTAATTCGAACTCGCGTCGGATATGTCGCGATAAAGAAGGAAGGGGATCTTTAATAGAAAATTTTCTATTTTCAGGACTCTTGAACTCAAGACCTCTAATTAAAGTTAGAGAGATCTTATCTATTCCAAAAATATTTGTGTCGGTGTTCAATAATAATACTTTAGTAAATTATACAACTCAAGATCTTTAGAAAATGATTAATTTGTCAATAAGTTTATTAGTTGAGATTAACGAGGCAAGTTGGAGATACTGAGACCAAGAATTTTGTGTTCAATGTCAATCACAATGCGAAATTCTCTTTGGTACTAATTTTTCAAACTAATATGTGGTAAAGTCAAATTAATTTAACCTTACCACATAAGTGAAACGGAAGGAGTGAAACGGAAGGAGTATTAAATACCGAGTGGGACACTTAATTATCTACCACTCATTTTCAACTAAGACTTGGAAGAAGTGATCTATGGTTATTGGAATCAATTGTCTCATGTGGGCCAAATTTCTTGACTTTTACTTTTTTTCTTTGTGTTTCCTTTCATTTTCACAGTGTATATTGAAGAACAACCATTTCATTTAGTTCCAAAAAAACTTACGTAAGGTTGAAAATACGCAAGAAAAAATAGCTAAAAACTACTTATCAAAAATTTCTTAACTTAAACTCGAGATATCTGATTAAAAGAAAATGGATAGATCCACCACAACCCTCGGTGGTATAGCATTCGGATTCCAAGACCAAGTTTCTTTCTTTCTTTCTTTCTCGGTCAATGCTGAAACTTTTTGTTTACCCTCAAAATCGGATTACAATTGAATTTGTTAGTGGATATAAGGACATGTGGATCAACTTGATACAAAACGATAAATTAGATTGCAATTGAAATAAATAACGATAGATTAACTGTAAACCACATGAGTTGGATGATTTCGGCTTTAAGAAAGCACGCCAACCTTGAATTGAATGCACTTTATTTGACAGAAAAATATCAAAGAGTAAGAGCTTGGAGAATATATTGCTTTTCAGTATATGTTACAATGTCTTATGATTTTTCAAGTCCCCTTTATATATTAAGGGAGATCTATCTTTAAGGTATTATTTTATTGTTCTATAAAAGTCAAAAGTCCCTGATTTGCTGACCGTTGGTTCCCTTTTTGAGCTGTTCTGTGATTTCTGCTATAATGATTGGTCAATAACGAGAATTACGGACCCTTGTCAGATGAGTTGGCAAATCTTTTTTCGAGACCGCTAGAAACGGGATCGGTTATGCCTTTGGTTAACTTGAGGGCAAATCCGATGGTCTCGATGGCTAATTTCGATAATACTTTGGGTTCGATCTCAATCGCTAAATTTTGATCTTGGCTGATTGTATTGAACGTTAGATCGATTTTCAAGCTCGACCTTATCCGATCACAGACATTTTGACCCTGGCCTAATCAAGGAGTCTTGGAAGCGAGATCGAATATTGAGCTCTATTTTACCCGTATACAGATAGTCCCCTCGTTTTTCGAAAAATAGATGACGAGAAACGATACGAGCCTCCGATTCTTACTTCAATATATCATGACGTAACATCCTTTTATTTTCTGGAAAGTAAATGATGAGAAACGATATGAGCTTCCGATTCTTACTTCGATAAATCATGACGATGACTTCATGACGTAAGTAATAAGAATAATTGAAACGTCCCGTCGTTCCAGTTTTCGAGACATTAAATGAGTGTCAGTTAACAGTCGGCCGTTACAGGATGTGAACCGCCGTTTTGAGAAAACTATAAATACCCCTTTCATCCATTCATTAGAACTTTTTACATTCAAACTCTTCTCTTGTGTTCTAAGAAAGTTTCATCACCTTCATCTTCTGGTTTTCTAGCTTAGCCTCAAAACTTCTTCTCTTCTAGTTCTTTGAAAATTCCCATAAGTTATTTGCTAAGTTATTTGCAAAGACTTCAAAATCTGTTCCTAAAAAAGAAAACCCCTCTTTTCACGACCATCTCTTGAAAAACATGTTCCGTCTGTCGCTGTTGAGGAATCGGTACCGGTACCGGAACCCCCTCTGAAATTGTTCGTACCTACGGGGGTGCCCAACCGGTGCTAATTTTAAGATCGAGAAAACCTCTTCTATGCCGGGTCGATGTGAGCCGGTCTCGATATATATCTGCTCGGTCACCGATGACGTCCTCTCCGAGGTAAAAAACGATTGTAACTAGGCTGGCAACCACGTGGTGGTACCCAAGCCCGAGGAAGCCATTACCACCCACGTGGAGGGTTTTTGAGTGTTTACACTTATCCCTTCACGTTGGGTCCCTTGGACCCGGTAATCGCCGCCTTCTGTAAGAGGTACGGGGTGACCCTTGATCAAATTCACCCCCCATTTTGGATGATAGTAATTCTTCTTCGTTTCTTTGTGAGCAAGATCGAGGGGGTGTCCCTTCACCATCGATCATTTAATGCGTTTGTATAGTCCCTGACTTTACCGAAGGGGATTAATCAAGCTTGCACGTCAGGCCAGTAAGGCCCCATTCTCGAGCATCGATGAGGATCGGGACCGAGGCTGGTTGGGCCGATTCGTTAGAGTGAAGACCTCAGATTTAATCCCGGCCGAGGATATGCCATTTCCTGAAAAATGGGACATGAAACGTAAGTAAAACCTTGCCTTCAAGATTTATTTTATAGCTTTTCCTTTTCATCGATATTTTGTGATGGTGCGGCTACTTCTCGGTTGCCTGATGCAGTACCTTGACTCAAGGAGTGGATCGAGGGTATCGCAACACAGCGATCTTACTCCGAGCGCTCATGGCATGAGCTTTCGAAGGGCCGATGGGAGGCCCATTCTCATGGTGAGATTTTTTCTTTAAGTTACATTCTACCTTACCTTCACGCCGTCGATATTTAACTTGTTTTACTTTCCTTTTGCAGGTTTACCGAAAGACGTTGAAATGAGGCCTCCATCTGGTGATAACGATATCTTCACCAAGCCCCTTGCCTCGGGACAGGACAAAGAGAAGAAAAGGAGAAAGGCTCCGAGTTCCCCCGGCCCTGAGAAATAAAGGCCAAAGAAAATATTGGCTCGTAAACCCAAGGGAAGCACCAGTGGTCGAGCACTGTCCCCGGACTCACTCTATCGACTAAGGGACGAGTCTGAAGGGGAAGGAGAATCCTTTGATCACGTGGCCAGTATGCCGCAGCAGCTCGAAGGGCAATGGGCCTCTAAACCAGGGGGAGGCGAGGCCGAATTGCATGAGGCCGAGGTGGAGGTAGGAGCTGAGGCTTCTCGTGATGCGGGAAAAGTGCCGCAGAAAGCACTTGGTCCGATATTTATTGTCGAGTCACCCTCATTTACAGAGTCGATGTTTAACGAGGCCCAAGTAGCAAAAGAACGCCCCATCGAGAGAGCCCGCATATTGAACGACCCTTTCCATGATGTTTTCGATGGCGTGGATTTGACGGCCACGGAGGATGCCATTGGTTTTGGCAATTTAGAGATATCGAGGAAGAGATCACCCTCTGAAGCAAGCAGGCCTTCCTCGAGCCCGAAATTGGTCGATCGATTTATTGCCCCCAGTGCATATCCTGATTGAAAACGCACAATTGTTTTTTCCCTTACTGAGGATGCTCAGTTTCTTTTCGCCCCCGTAGGGGTGGCCAGCTATCTTCAATGCCTAGTGATCGAGGACGATCAAACTAAGATGAACGAGGTGGATGCACCCTGATTTTGTAGCGAAGCGCAACATGCGCTGAATCGGGTAATTCCATGCTTCCCTAAGTGAAGTTTTTGATTTACACTTAACTTACTTCGCTGATGACGTAACATTTCCTTTTTTGTTCGCAGGCTTCGGTGCTTCATTATGAGGCTTTTTTGAGGTACCAGGATGACCTAAAACAACTCGAAGTTGGAGTTCGAGAGCTTACTGAGAATAGAGATGCCTTTAAACTTTTTAGTGAGCAGCTCGAAGGGGAGACTAAGGACCTCCGTGCCGAGCTGGAAGTGGCTCGGAAGGACCATGCCGATTTGGTCGATCAGGTAAAAGTTTTCGAAATAAGTGATGATGAGTTTGATTCGGTGGCTGATGGTCAAAATCCGCAGGTCCAGCAAAAACTCGATCGGATCGCTCAGCTCTGAGCTGATATGGATATAGTCAAGGCTGAGACCGATGAATGGAGAGGCAAAATGGATTGTTTGGTCTCGGAAAAATAGGTTGTTCGGGCACAACTAACTTCGGCCAAAATTTAGCTAAGAGAGGCAAAGGAAAAGTTCGAGGTTCAGACAAAAAGGGTCGAGGAGCTCCAATCTCGGCTCGGTTCGGGCGTCTTAGATCGAGACAATCTGGTCCAAGAGCTTAAAGCGGCCAAGTCAGAGGTTGTCATGGCCAAGTCCGAAGCTGCTGAAATGGTAGCCCAACATAAGGTCGATACTGAAGTTGCTCAAGATCAATCAAAGAATATAGCCGAGCATATGAAATGGCAATCTCGGAGACAGGCCCTCGAGGAGGTTCACGCTCGAGGTTTTGACTTATCGGCCGAGATCAGGGATGCCAAGGTGCTAGAAACCGAGGCCAGAAAGCTGGCCTATCCCGAGGAGGAGGATTCCGAGGACTCAAGCAGGACCGAGGATTGAGAAGACCCCGGAAATCCCAGTTGTTTGATTTTGTTTCTTTTTGTAGTTAGTATTCTGTGCCGAGGCTGCTCGGACTTTGTAAAGACAATACTCCGTGAATACAAATTCTCTATTTTTTGATATTTCTCGAGTTCTTCCTTTGCTTTTTTCATTATCTCTAGGGCATTGTAGGACCTGGTATGTCCGGGAACTCTTTCCGAATAATCATATTTTTTTGAATATGACTCGCAGAGAGTGAGTTTCGCTCAGGTTCTCGAAAGCTTTTATAACCTCGAGTTTCATTAACCCGGAAATGGCCTTGGTCTTTAAATTCGGGTAATGCCAAATAAGCTTTGTGTCATCGGGTTTTTGTTAACCCGGAATATCCTTAGCCTTTTAATTCGGGCAATGCCAAATAAGCTTTGTGCTCTTGTGTTTTTATTAACACGGAATGGCCTTGGCCTTTTAAATCAGACAATGCCAAATAAGATTTATGCCCTCGGGTTTCGTTAACCCGGAATGTCCTTAGACTTTTAATTCGGGCAATTCCAAATAAGCTTTATGCCCTCGGGTTTCGTTAACCCTGAACGACCTTAGCCTTTTAATTCGGGCAATGCCAAATAATCTTCATGACTTCGAGTTTTATTAACTCGGAATGGTCTTAGCCTTTTAATTCGGGCAATGTCAAATAAGCTTCATGCCCTCGAGTGTTATTAAATCGGAACGACCTTAGTCTTTTAATTCGGGCAATGCCAAATAAGCTCCATGACATCAAGTGTTATTAACTCGGAACAACCTTAGCCTTTTAATTCGGGAAATTCCAAATAAGCTTCATGCCTTCTAGTGTTATTAACTCGGAACGACTTTAGTCTTTTAATTCAGGCAATGTCAAATAAGCTTTGTGCCCTCTGATATTTGTTCACCCGGAATGAACTTAACCTTTTAATTCGGGCATTGCCGACTAAGCGTTGTGCCCTCGAGTTTTGTTAACCCGGAATGACCGTAGCCTTTTAATTCGGGCATTGCCAAATAAGCTTTGTGCCCTCGGGTTTTGTTAACTCGGAAATGACCTTAGCCTTTTAATTTAGGCAATCCCTACAGTCCCCGAGTGAAGTGAATGTTCAAACTCGGATTAAGGTGGCCCTTGGGCTCGATACCTTTAGGGGGTCGGGTACAGGAAATTCCTTAAGAAATACAAGAAACATTTTTGAGGACAAGATGTTTATGTGTAAAGAAGAGCGTTCTTTTTTAATTCTTATGCATAATAGTCGTACATGTATACATGTTTTGTGCCAGGGCTCGAGCGGTTTGAGTGGGCACGGTTCATTTGACCATTTGGGCCTTACAATAAATCCTATTGATCGAGACCCTTCAATCACGAAGTTTCTTCCCTTGTTAAATTCGATATCCGAGGATATTGCCCCCAGTGATCGGGGTTGATCGAAGAGAGGCCTCGAATGCTGTTGTGATCATTGTCACCGGTTTGTAGCCGGCCTTCTATTCTAAGTTAGCACAATTTACTTGTTGCTTCGTTAAAAATCTTGCCGGAAAGCCCATTTAGGATAAAGGCGGTTCAAGGGAAAAAGAGTGCAACGCACGCTTTCAAACCTAGGGCCTCGTATCATCCTTTATTGGTCACCTACAAGTGTTAGTTTAAAATGTAAAATAAAAGAAAGAACGATGTTTTAACTTAGCAGTAATATCACTTTAAGTGAGTTATATTCAAGTTGCTTGGCAATTGTTCGCCATTCATTGTTTCGAGCTTGTAAGATCCTTTTCCAGTGATCTCGATAATTTGGTACGGTCCTTCCCAGTTTGGCCCCAATTTCCCTTCGTTCGGGTTTCGAGTGTTCAGTGTAACTTTTCTTAGTACTAAGTCCCCGGTATTGAAATATCGAAGGTTGGACCTTCGATTATAATATCTCTCAATCCGTTATTTTTGGGCGGCCAACCGGACAAGGGCGGCTTCGCGCCTTTCATCTAATAGTTCCAGGCTCGTACTCATAACCTCGTTGTTCGATTTTTTTGTTGCATGTCGGAATCTGATGTTCGGTTCTCCAACCTCGAGCAGTATTAAGGCTTCGATGCCATAAACCAAAGAAAATGGTGTGGATCCGGTACTGGACTTCGAGCTTGTACGGTACGCCTATAGGACCTCAAGTAGCATTTCCTTCCATTTTCCTTTGGCGACGATCAACCTCTTTTTGAGGTTTTGGATTATGGTTTTATTGGTGGATTCTGCTTGTCCGTTCCCACTAGGGTGGTAAGGAGTGGATAATATCCTTTTGATCTTATGGTCTTCGATAAACTTGCTTACTTTGCTGTCAATAAACTATTTTTCATTGTCGCACACAATCTTGGCCGGTATTCCGAATCGACATATAATGTGGTCCTAGATAAAATCGATGACTTATTTTTCTCTGACCTTTTCATATGCCTGCACTTCCATCCATTTAGAAAAGTAGTCAGTCATAAATAAAATAAATTGAGCCTTACCGCGTACCAGTGGAAGGGGGCCAACGATGTCTATCCCCCATTTCTTGAACGACCATAGTGACAAGACCGAATGTAGCGGCTCTCATGCTCAATGAATCATCGGAGCATGCCTTTGGCATCCATCGCATTTTCGAACGAACTCCTTTGCGTCTTTTTCCATATCGATCCAGTAGAAACCGACTCTGATTATTTTTTGAACCAGTGATTCGGCGCCCGAATGATTTCCACAGGCACCTTCATGGGTTTCCCTCAAAATGTATTCTTCTGACTAAGGTTCCATCATCGGACAAACTAAATCGAGCTGCCATCGTTCGTAGGGCCCTTGATTCTTTTGGGTCCGAGGGCAGTTTTCCAGTCTTGAGATATTCCACGTACTTATTGCTCCAGTCCTAAGTTAGTCTCGTTGACTTGATCTCGATGTGGCCTTGTTCCGCCACCGATCTTATAAGCTGTACAAGTGCTCCCTAGTTGATCTCATTATCTTCGACCGACGGTCCCAAGTTAGCGAAGGCATTATCTTCGTTGTTTTGATCCCGATGTACATGTTGCAAAGTCCATTCTTTGAACCGATGTAATGTCACTTGTAACTTGTCCAAGTATCTCTGCATTCGTTCTTCCCTTACCTTGAATGTCTCATTAACTTGGTTTACCATAAGGAGTGAGTCGCATTTGGCTTCGATCACCTCTGCCCCCAAGCTTTTGGCTAATTCAAGGCCTGTGATCGTGGCCTTATATTCGGCCTCGTTGTTAGTCAATTTCATAGTCTTAATAGATTGCCTAATTATTTTACCTGTTGGTGGCTTTAGTACGATTCCAAGAACGAACCTTTTTGCATTTGAAGCGCGGTCCGTAAAGAGGGTCCAGATTCCTGAGGAAGTCCCCGAGTTAATTAATAACTCTTTTTCGACCTCGGGTATTAAGGTCGGTGTAAAGTCGTCCATGAAGTCTGCCAAAATTTGATATTTAATGGAGGTTCGAGGTCGGTACTCAATATTGTAACCACTTACTTCCACAACTCATTTGGCCAATCAGCCCGAGAGTTCGAGCTTATGCATCACGTTCCTTAACGGGTAAGTTGTTACGACACATATGGGGTGACATTGGAAGTATGGTTTTAGTTTCCTGGAGGCGCTTAGCAAGGCGAGCACCAATTTCTCTAGGTGAGAGTACCTAGTTTCGGCCTCACCTAAGGTCCTACTAACATAATAATCGAAAATTGTGTACCTAGTTCCTCCCGAACTAGGACTCCACTTACTGCTATCTCCGAGACCGCCAAGTATAAGTATAGTTGTTCATCTGTCTTTGGTGTGTGAAGAAATGGAGGGCTCAATAAGTACCTTTTTAGCTCCTCCAAAGCTCGTTGGCATTCCGGAGTCCATGAAAAGTTACTCTTCATTTTTAATAATATGAATAATCGGTGGCTTTTATTAGACGACCTCGAAATAAATCCCACGAGGGCAGCTATGCGCCTGGTTAGCCTTACGTTGCCACGACCGTGATATCTTCGATGGCTTTGATCTTATCGAGGTTGATATCAATTCCTCGGTTGGATACCATGAACCCGAGAAATTTATCCGATCTAACTCCGAACACGCACTTTTTCGGGTTTAGCTTCATATTGTACTTCTTCAATATGCTAAAGGTTTCCTGCAAATATTTTAAATGGTCCTCTGCTCATAGGGACTTAACCAACATATCGTCAATGTAAACCTCCATCGATTTTCCTATTTTTTCCTCAAACATACAATTTACTTGGCGTTGATATGTGGGACCAGCGTATTTTTAATCCAAATGGCATCACGCTATAATAATATGTGCTGTATTTAGTGTTGAATGAGGTTTTTTCCTGATCACTTGGGTCCATCCGTATTTGGTTGTACCCGGAATAAGCATCAAGAAAACTGAGGATCTCATGGTCGGCCGTGGCATCGATCATACGGTCGATGTTGGGCAAGGGAAAAGAGTCTTTGGGGCATGCCTTATTGAAATCTTTGTAATCTACACACATTCTTAGTTTATTCCCTTTTTAGGGACTACCACTACGTTTGCTAACTAATCCGGGTATTTAACCTCCCGAATGGACCCTATTTTAAGGAGTTTAGATACCTCGTCAATGATGAAAACATGTTTGACCTCGGACTGGGGCCTCCTCTTCTGCTTGACCGGATTGATTTTTGGGTCCATGCTTAGCTTGTGAGTGGTTATCCCCGGTGGGATCCCTATCATATCTAGATGGGACCAAGCGAAACAATCTATGTTAGATACAAGAAATCGAATAAGTTTTTTCCTGGGCTCGGGAGTTAACCCCATGCCCAGGTATACCTTTCGATCGGGCAGATATTGACCAATATAACCTGTTCCAGCTCTTCGACCGTTGATTTGGTTGCATTGGATTTATCGGGGATTATAAAAGATCGGGGAACCCCGTAATCATCGTCTTCATAAGTCCCCTGCTTATCTGATTGGGTCGTGGCGCTATTTGACCTCTTGGTTTGCACCCGAATTTGGTTCATTCGATAATATTGGAATCACATCTTCGACTGCAAACATCTCTTTTACGGCCGGTTATTCCCCGTAAATTGTCTTAATCCCCTCCGGAGTTGGGAAGTTTTACACTTGGTGAAGAGTTGAGGGCACTGCCCTCATGTTGTGGATCAATGGCCTTCCGAGAAGGGCGTTGTACCTTATGTCTCCTTCGATCACATAAAACTTGGCCTCTCGTACGGTTCCAATGATATTTGACCGGTAATGTTATCTCCCCCTTAGTGGTTTTACATTCCATGTTGAACCAGCTTAGATTTCGGACTGCATGCATGATTTTGCCTCGTAGACTGAGTTGTTCCACGACCTTCGACCGAATGATGTTGGCCGAGCTACCTAGATCAATCAACACACATTTAATTTGAGTTTTATTTATGAGTACAGATATTACCAGTGCATCATTGTGAGGATGTATGATCCCTTTCACATCCTCATCGCTGAAAGATAAAATTCCTTCTGGTACGTAGTTTCGAGTTCGTTTCTCCCTAGTGATGGATACTTTGGTGCGTTTCAACATCGGCCCTTATGGGATATCGACTCCACCGATAATCATATTTATGACGTGTTAAGGTTTGGTATCTTCTTGTTCTGTCCGTTTGTTAGAATCCCTATTCCTAAAGTGGTTCTTGGATCGATCGGTCAAGAATTCTCGAAGGTGCCCATTGTTGAATAAACAGGCTACTTCTTCTCTCAGTTGTCGACAATATTCCATTCTATGACCGTGAATGCCATGATATTTTCACATCTGGTTAGGGTCCCTTTGAGCTGGATCAGATTGTAGAGGTCGGGGCCATTTGGTATCATTGATGCGCCCGATAGCTGATACAATGGCGACATCATCAACATTAAAGTTGTATTCCGATAGCCTCAGTGCTTTTTAGGCCCGATGGACCTGTCGAAGCTGTTTTTGATCATGAGCCTCTGGCTTCTTTGACCTTGATCATTTCTACTTTCATGTCTTACGGGGTTCCGATCAGATCCACTATTCCTCCGATCTCCATTATATGGTAGATATCGATCCTTGTTTGATCTTGGTTCACGGTCGATGTCTCTCTTGACTCTATCGAGGGTTCTAATGGGATAAACAGACTCTGAGGGGCCCCCGAGTTGGTCATCTTCGACTATGATTTTTGATTGATACCGGTTATGTACATCTGCCCAGGTAACGATAGGGTATTCTATCAAATTCTGCTTCAATTGGTGTGAATCCACCGAGCTCCAAATATTGAGTTCCTGAGTGAAAGCTTGAGTAGCCCAATCATCAGCGACTGGAGGCAGATACATCCATTGCATTTGGAAACGGGACACGAATTCTCTGAGCATCTCGTTATCCTTCTGTTTAACTTTGAAAAGGTCTGATTTCCTGGTTTCGACTTTGATGGCACCAACATGTGCTTTCACGAAGGAGTCTGCAAGCATAGCAAATGAATCAGTAGAATTAGGAGGTAAGTTGTGATACCATGTCATAGCTCCCTTTGACAGTGTCTCCCCAAATCTTTTCAGTAGAACAGACTCGATCTCGTTGTCTTCTAAGTCGTTCCCTTTGATGGCACACATGTAAGAGGTTACATGCCCGTTTGGATTGGTCATTCCGTTATACTTAGGTATTTCGGGCATACGGAATTTCTTGGGGATTGGCTTTGGATCCGCGCTCGGAGGAAAAGGTTTTTGCACGAACTTCCTGTAATCCAGTCCTTTTAATATCGGAGGTGCTCATGGGATTTGATCCAAGCTGGAATTGTAGGTTTCCACCTTTTTGTTGTTCGCTTCGATTTTTTTTCCCCCGATTCTATATGCTTTGTCAGCTCCTCGAGCATCTTTATAATCTCGGGGTTAGTACTCGATCCTTGTTCATTTGACCTTACTACGACCGGTTCAATTCTGCGGGTGACTTCACGGGGCGGATCGGGTTCAAACCTACTCGACGTCTGGCTTTGGCTATGCAACTGAGCTATCGCCACATGTTGAGCTTGCAACATTTTGAAGATCATCTGTAGGTTGATCCTGTCTTCTTTATTATTTTGTGCATTTAGAGCTGTCGATCGGGCCCCACCACATATGTTATTTTCGGGGTCGGTAGGCAAGTTGGTGTCGATCGGCACATGTGAATTAAACATCAATCGGATCTGCGATTGAAATTCCTATGAGACCAGCAGGTGGCCCTACGTTACCTGGCGCTATGTTGTTATTCTCACCCCGATGACCGGATTCATTGTCGATATGTAGGGGAGCTAATTGAGAATTTGACATTTTTAGCATGAAATCAAAGATACTTCAAAGATCAAGTGTAAAGTAGTGTGTGTTATGAAGATTTGTATCAAATAACCACTATTATCCTTAGTCCTACGGTGGACACCAAACTGTTTACCCTCAAAATCGGATAATAATTGAATTTGTTAGTGGATATAAGGATATGTGGATCAACTTGATACAAAGTGATAAATTAGATTGTAATTGAAATAAATAATGATAGATTAACCGTAAACCACGTGAGTCAGATGATTTCGGCTTTAAGAAAGCACGCTAACCTTGAATTGAATGCACTTTATTTGACAAAAAAATATCAAAGAGTAAGAGCTTGGAGAATGTATTGCTTATCAGTATATGTTACAATGCCTTATGAATTATCAAGTCCCCTTTATATATTAGGGGAGATCTACCTTTTAAGGTATTATTTTATTATTCTATAAAAGGCAAAACTCCTTGATTTGCTGACCGTTGGTTCCCTTTTTGAGTCGTTCCCTGATTTCTACCATAATGATTGGTTAATGGCGAGAATTACGGACCCTTGTCGGATGAGTTGGCATAGCTATTTTCGAGACCGCTAGAAACGGGACCGGTTATGCCTTTGGTTAACTTGAGGGAAAATTCGATTGTCTCGATGGCTAATTTCGATAATGTTTTGGGTTTGATCTCAATCACCTTATTTCGATCTTGGCTGATTGTATCGAACGTTAGATCGATTTTCAAGCTCGACCTTATCCAATCACAGACATTTTGATCCCGGCCTAATCAGGGAGTCTTGGAAGCGAGATCGCATATTGAGCTTAGTTTTACCCGTATATACTTTTATTTAACTAATGAAACTTTGAATTAAACACCTTAAAGTAATTTGAAAAAACCTTAAATCAAGAAGTTTCATCTTTTGGTGGGTGAGAAAAATCTGATTGTATATGTGCACATACATTAGAGATAAAGGATTTTTAAGTGGTCGTTTGGTAGGATGTAGGGGTGTACATGGGTCGAGTTGGTTCAAATCTTTCAATTACTAAACCAAACCAATAGAGTTGGGTTGGTTCGAATCTTTCAATTACCAAACCAAATCAATAGTGTCAGTTTTTTAAATTTATAAACCAAACCAAACTAATATAGTCGGGTTTTTCAATCTCTGTTTTTCAGGTGTTTTCGGATTTTTGAATTTTTTTCCGATAAAGTCTTCATAGTACAAAATATACAACTTATGATCCAAATATTGTTAGGTTTAGTGAATGGATGTGAATGAAAAATGGAACATCACCTTTTGAATTGCACCTCTTCATCTCATCCTTTCATTATCTAAAATTTAGAGGCATAACCTCGTTTTTTAATATATGAAAAATCTGAAAATTTCTCCCTCTTTTCTACATTGTTGTATTATTTTACAAATAAATATAAGTTTCAAGTGTGATTTTCTCCATTTTTTGAGTTCGCTACAGTTCTATGATTTTTAGTGCCGCTATCACAGAATAATTATTCCGTTCTATAATGGAAGGAATTAATCCATAACTTTGGGAAACAGTGAGGGGATTAAATTTCTTAAGGACATACAAGCAACTTGTGGGCACAAAATTATTTTATGTTTTGTTTATTAAACTAACGTTTTTCCTTTTCTGATTATCTAATTTTGAACACAAATTACCAACAATCTTAAGGAATTTAATGAATTCTGTTTCGTTCAAAAGTTGATTGAGCAGTGATAGAAACTTAGGGTCCACGAAACTGTATAGAGAACCGGGTTCTCTATCAGTTCCCACAGAACACACACAAAGAGATAAGTTAATGACACAACAGAGTTTTACGTGAAAAACTCCCAGGTCACTGAATTAAAAACCACGACCTACACTTGTAGGATTTCAACTTCACTAATCGATCAAGTTCATATTATAACCTATTGTAACCTAAGAATTAAAACCTTAATCCCCACTTACTTGTAATAACTCTATTACAAGCCTCTTTGTAACAACTCTATTACAAAGATCACAACTCGACTAACTCTAGTCAAGACACAAATACAAGGTTTATGATTTTACAAGATATTTCCTACACAATGCTTCTAGCTAAGCTAAGTAGGAATTACAAGTAAATTACTATAACAAAGGCACAACTTAACTAAGGACATGTAATAACTCAATACATGAAACTGGTCCTTCGTTATGATGTTCTCTTTTCTTGAAGCCCTGAGTGTCACTTGCAAGTTGGCAACACACTTGAGAGAAAACTTGATCAATACTGGAATATGCAAGTGCATTGATTTTCCTTTGCTTCATGTTAATATTACACAAGTGACATCACTTGAGTGATTCAAGCATATTTGGTACAAGGGCATTCCCCATAAAGTGACTGCTACATTGTTTGCACTGTAGTGTGTGTGCTGAGAAGCCGTTATAGCCACTTTAGAGCTGTGGGGAGTTAACTTGTACAGTCAGCAAGGGAACTGATATCTATCTGTTCCCTCTTTTGTTCCTTTGACTCTGAATGTTAGAACATGTCCCAGACTTAAGACTTGTTGATGTTGAGCACTTTGAGGATTTTCTCTGGTTTCTCAGATTTTCTCTTCCTTGATCCTTGTCCATATTCACCTTGGCCTTCTTGGAGGAACCTGGTTCCTCAAATGGCACCAGCCTTCCGTTTCATAGATTTTCTCACACTCTTTCCTTTGTCTGCAAATTTCTCAGACACTTTCTCACCAGACTCCTCAACCACTTGCTCATCAGACTTTCCCACTTCCGCATTGCTAACCTCCATCACTCTCACAGATGACTCTTTCCTTGATTTTGGAACCATAGGTTTCTTAGAGGACTTACGAATTAAGGAACTGGGTTACTCATCCACCTCGTCATCAACGTGAACAATAAGTGCTAGAGGTACTACCTCTTCATTTACTAACTTTCCATCCTTCACCAACCTTCTCTTCTTCTTCCTTATTTTTTTCATAACTGATTCAAGAGCTTCTATCTTTTGCAGCCTAGTAGTAGGTCTTTTACGACTGGGCATTTTGGTAGTTGCCCTACTACTCCTAGCAGCAATAAAACTAGCAACAGAGATATTGTCATAATCTTCCTCACTATCCTCATTCTCTTCCTTAGAAAGAGATCTCATCTCAGGAACAACAATGGTTATTGGCTCAACATCGAAATGAGGAGAGGGAGCGGGATCAGTACTGACCTGGGGTTCTTTTGAAGAACAGGGAGTTCCATCCCAAGTGGGAGCAAGAGCTCCTCTTGGGCTGAGGGATCAGGTCCTTCATGTGGTTCCCCAGTAGTACGTTCAGGTGCCAGATTTTCAACATGCACCAGTTCCCTACCCTCTACTTATAGACTATCACCTTTCCCCTAAGACCCAGTGGTTTCAGAAACACCTTCATACCCACCAACTAAACACCCCTCAACAGCTATTAACAACATATTCTCTATGGATTCTTGTTCATTCAACCCCAAGGTAGATTCAAAAGTCGCAAGAAGAGTATTACCTGTAGGATTGGCAACATTCAAGTCAAGATTTAGGGTAATAAGCATTGATTCTTCACCACTACAAACCGCACTTTGTTATTCCTCAGTGCATTCTTCAACTTGCAGACTAGAAACTTCCTGATTTTAATCTTCCTCTACTATTTCTCCCTCAACCATTTTTTCCGGCGAGACATAGGGAAAGGTCACAACCACAAACCTCTTTGGGTTCGAAATTTTGCGACTCCAATGAGAACCAGAACTTGATTGGGTTAGAGAAGAAACAGAGGGTGGTTGAGAATATTGTTGGGGGGTTTGGATTAAATGACATGGGTGACTTAGACTCTGTTGTATGTGTTTCCTGAAATGGAGAAACAGTGGGGACGACATCTGGAAGAGTTGAGGCTTCTAGATTTTAAAACATGGTAGGGTTTTGTAGTAAGAAAAAAGATTATTTGGTTCTCAGAGAAAAATGGGGGTTTTGGCTTTTGATGTTAACAAGGATGATAAAGACACTTTTTGGGTTTATTTATGGAGGATGAGGGATAGGTTGAAATGGTATTAATATTTCTGGGTAGATAGGTCGCTTATTAACGGGTACGACTCTTGGGTTCCAAAAAGGGCAGAAGGAGAAACTGACATTTTAATGACATGTCACTTTCTTAGCCGTTAAAAAGTTGTGCATGAGAGTACAAAGGAACTACTAACCTGTGTCACGGGAACTAGGTTCCTTGATTACTTTTGTAAATGTGAGCCGCATCCTTTTACCAACATGCAATACCATTGGCTTCTTGTGTGATCTGTAATTGACATGCGTGTCTACTTGTAACGGTATAGAAATGCGTTAGAGCTTGCCAGAAAATACTTTTTAGTTGTTTTACCTGTTCATTTCTTTCATAGCCAATCATTGAGGGACCAAGTGCTTAGTTTGATTTCATCAATCCTAGTGAAAATCGATTTCTTTCAAAATGCTCTGCTTAGTGCTATAGTGAAGATATCTGCAATTTGATCTTGTGTGCTACAAAACTTCTTGCAGACAAGCCCCTTTTCAACATTATCTCTGAGAAAGTGATGGCGCACATCAATGTGCTTTGTTCTCATGTGCTAAACTGGATTCTTTGCCATGTTGAGAGCACTGGTGTTGTCACACAGTAATGGTATACAATCAGAAAATACACCAAAGTCCTCTAACTGATGCTTGATCCACAACAGTTGAGCACAACAAGAGGCAGTTGCCACATACTCAGCTTCTACAGTTGAAAGAGCCAATGAGTTTTGTTTTCTCGTACCCCATGAAATTAGACACGATCCCAGAAAGTGTGCCATGCCAGAAGTGCTTATTCTATCCACCAGATAACCAGCATAATCAACGTCAGCATACCCGATCAAGTCAAAATTGTCTCTTGAGGGATAGTAGAGGACCAAGTCCTTCGTTCCTTTGAGATACCTCAAGATTCTCTTGGCAGCCTTCAGATGGGATTCTTTTGGATTGGATTGAAACCTAGCACATAATCCTACGCTGAATACGATATTTGGTTTGCTTGTTGTGAGATACAAGAGTGACCCAATGACGCCTCTATACATGGTCTCGTTCACAAGAGAAGCAGGTTCATCCAGGTCCAGACGAGTGGCAGTGGCAATAGGAGTATCATGATTTTTGAGCTTTCCATCTCAAACCTTTTTAGAAGCTCTTTGATATACTTCTACTGACTTATCATTGTGCCTTTAGGGGTTTGCTTAACTTGTAGACCCAAGAAGAAATTTAATTCCCCTATCATGCTCATTTCAAATGCACTTCCCATGAGCTTTGCAAACTCTTCACACAGAGAATCATTTGTTGCACCAAAGATGATGTCGTCAACATAAACCTGCACAATGAGCAGGTTCCTCCCCCGTTTCTTCAGAAATAGGGTGTTGTCGATTTTTTCTCTTGTAAAGCCATTTTCCAGGAGAAATTTGGACAACCTTTCATACCATTCACGAGGAGCCTACTTCAGCCCATATAAAGCTTTATCAAGTTTAAAGACATGCTCAGGATACTCATGACATTCGAAGCCAGATGGTTGCTTGACGAAGACTTCTTCCTTTAGAAAACCATTCAAAAATGCACTTTTGACATCTATTTGGAAAAATTTGAATTTCATATGAGATGCAAAGGCAATGGGAATTTTGATGTCTTCCATTCGAGCAACTGGATCAAAAGTTTCATCATAGTCGATCCCTTCTTCTTGATTGTAGCCTTGAACTACTAGCCTTGCCTTGTTCCTTGTTGTGTTTCCAAACTTAACAAGTTTGTTTCTGAATACCCACCTGGTTCCTATAACAATTATGTTAGTAGGTTGAGGAACTAGGTGGCACACGTTGTTCCTTTCAAATTGATGGAGTTCATCTTGTATGACAGTAATCCAGTCAGCACCTTTCAATGCTCTATCGATATTTTTGGGCTCAATTTGAGAGAGAAAGGATGATAAGGCAAGTGAGTTTCTTGACTTTGATCTAGTTTGAATCCCTGAGTCAAGAGGAGTGATAAAATTTTGAATAGGGTGTAAACTTTTGTGCTTCCAGATAGACACCTGAAACTCATCGATGCAATCATGTACTTAGAATAACCACTATCCATGTATTATTTTTGGCTGCTTCTTTTCACTGCTCCCTGCACAAGAGAATCAAGGATTAGACTTAAGAATCCAAACAAGTTTGGGTCCCTTGTAGTGAGGAAAATGGCAAATTAAACTTCTTTTTGTCCAGGCAGGCAATACACATTTTTTAACGGAGGGACCAGGTTCCTTAGCAGCAGTTACCTTTTCAATAAAAACCTTGTTTTTCTGTTGGGACTTAATTGTAGTCTCACAGTTTTCTTTAAATTGATCAGTATTACCACAATGAGTGCAAAGCCAATTATCAGGGCAGTAACATACTTGCTATGTGGATTGTAGGGAGTCTTTTCCTTTTGGAACCTGACTCCCTGCCTGTTCTCACCTTTGATTCTATACATGGCAGCAATTGTATTAGAGGACCAGGTCCACTTTAGAGATTTTTCGAGGTCATTTTTAACTCTGCCTATATCTTCTTGAAGTTGTTTGTTTCTTTAAAGTTCAACACACAAACTAGATTTCACAGATTTGAGTTCATTTTCAAGCTTAATGTGTGCCTCACTTGCAACTTCCTTTCCCTTTTGGACAGTCCTAGACCTGTTTCCCATTTTAATTCCTCTATTGTTTCTTTTAGGTCCATGACGACTACTAACAAGTAATCTCTCTCATTTTCTACATTTTCAACCTTTTTAATTAGAACACTTTTTTCTTTCATTAGATCCTCGATGGTTTCTTTTAGGTCAGCCACTACGGCTACCAAATCATCTTTCTCATTTTCTACTTCTCATAGCTTTATAGTTAAAGCATTTTTATCATTTATAAGATTGTGATAAGCATCAATTAAAATATTTTCCAAAGATATAAGCTTTTTCTGAGAGTAAGACTTCAGATTTATTTGAACTTCTATAAATTTTACCTCATCATCATCATCATTATCTTCATCATCGTTAGATTTTGCCATCAGGGCAAAGATAGAATCATAATCAGTTGCTTCACTTTCAACTGCCATCATGGAGTTGTCACCTTGTTCATCATCTCCTCCAGATTCGCTGGAAGAGTCTCCCCATGCAGCAAGAGCTTATTTCACAACATTGTCAGCTACATCTTTTCTCTTGAAACTTTTGTCAGGAACCGGGTTCCTTTTAGTTATTTTGTCTGGGTTGTGTTTGTACTGTTCTTGCTTGAGGAGAGGACAATCCTTGATGAAAGTCCTGGCTTCCCGCACTTATGACAAAAGTCATACCCTCTTGGCTTGTTGGAGCTGTCCCTTTTTGGAATGCCTCTATTTATGCGAACCATCTTCTGAAATCTCTTTGTTAGGTAAGACATATCAGCATCCTCACCACTTAAGTAATTGTTGTCTGTCTTGAGAACCAGGTTCTTCTCCCTTTTGGTCTCTCTTCTCTCATGATCCTTCTTTTTCTTCTTCATTTCATACGTTTTCAGATTACCAATGAGTTCATCAATGGTCAGCTTTTGTAGATCCTTTGCCTCTGTGATAGCATTTATTTTGCTTTCTAGGAACCAGATAATACACTAAGTATTTTCCTGACAAGTTTGTTCCTTGGAATGATTTCTCCCAGAGAATGAAGCTCATTGATGACAGAGCTGAAGCGAGTGTGCATCCTGAATGGACTCGTCATCCTTCATCCTGAAGAGTTCATACTCAGTGTTAGCATATCAATCTTCGACTGCTTGATTTGAATTGTCCCTTCGTGTGCTGTTTGGAGAGCTTCCCAGATCTCCTTGGCAGATTGATAGGCAGAAATCCTTTTGTATTCATCTGGTTCAATACCACAGACGAGGATAGTTTTTGCTCGAAAGTTCTTCTCTATAGCCTTGCGATCAACATCATTGTACTCCTTCTTTGTCTTGGGAACTGTCACTACTGGATCACCAATGGTCTTTATGGGAACGAAAGGACCATCGCAGATAACATCCTAGAGCTCTGAATCTTCAGCCATGATAAAATTATGCATCCTTGTCTTCCACCATCCGTAGTATTGGCCATTGAATCTTGGTGGTCTGTAGGTAGATTAAACTTCTTCAAAGTTTGGTAGAGCAGCCATGAGGATCCTTTCTAGGTGTTAGCTTGATAGAAAGAACTCGCTCTGATACCAATTGATAGAAACTTAGGGTCCACCAAACTCTATAGAGAACATGGTTCTCTATCAATTCACACAGAACACACACAAGGAGATAAGTTAATGACACAACAAAGTTTTACATGAAAAACTCCCAGCTCAAGGGATTAAAAACCACGACCTACATTTGTAGGATTTCAACTTCACTAACAGATAAAGTTCAATATACAACCTATTGTAACCTATGAATTAAAACCTTAATCCCCCACTTGCTTGTAATAACTCTATTACAAGCCTCTTTGTAATAACTCTATTACAAAGTTCAAAACTCGACTAACTCTAGTCAAGATACAAACACAAGGTTTATGATTTTACAAGAGGTTTCCTACACAATGCTTCTAGCTAAGCTAAGTAGGAATTACAAGTGAATAACTTAAAAAAGGTACAACTTAACTAAGGACATGTAATAACTCAATGCAGGAAACTGGTCCTTTGTTATGATGTTCTCTTTTCTTGAAGCCCTGAGTGTCACTTACAAGTTGGCAACACACTTGAGAGAAAGCTTGATCAATTCTGGAATATGCAAGTGTATTGATTTTCCTTTACTTCATGTTAATATTACACAAGTGACATCACTTGAGTGATGCAAGCATATTTGGTACAAGGGCATTCCCCATAAAGTGACTGTTGCACTGTTTGCACTGTAGCGTATGTGCTAAGAAACGATTGCAGCCACTTTACAGCTGTGGGGAATTGACTGGTAGAGTCAGCTCTGAATGTTGGAACATGTCCCAAATTTGAGACTTGTTGATGTTGAGCACTTTGAGGATGTGGAACAGGTTCCCTATCTGATTTTTGACATTAAGTTTGTTAGATCATCAAAACATAACAGAACACATAACCTATCAAACAGTTTGTTGTTTCCTACATGTATGTTCTTGGTTCTTGGTTTGTTCGTACTAGGAGACTGCCGCTTTGCGGTTTCATGCGGAGTTGGAATTCTTGAATTTCAATTGGTAAAACTTGGGAATTTAGTGCACATGGATGCTTTACCATAAACGTTGACAATAATGTGTAATTTCAAAGCCACATTCCCGAAAGATACCTTCAATTCAAATATCCGCACTCCAAATCAAAAGTGTACTCATTGATTCAGAACTTCAAGTTTTGGTTTGGGCGTCAATTGTGTGAAAGGATTTGGAGTTGGTCTTTGTGACCATTATCAAAATTCTGGTTGACATATTGCTCTCGCAATTAATTTTAAAATTTATTTATACAATATAGTTTGAAGTTGTTAGTTGCAGAAACATGACTTTGAAAGGAGAAATCAGAAACTGAAGATGGAATTAGCCTAACACGGCCGTGATGACGTTATTTATTCAATGGAATGGTTTACCATGAGAATTTTTCAAGATTGAATTCAGAATTACATCCATGAGGGATTAAATGGCTATTAGAGACGCCTTCTTACGATGTTAGAACTGGTAGGCACTACTTTAGTCGAAGAATGCTTCGTTCCGTGGCTTTGCACCAAAATTAGCCCAATACAAACAAGGTAGACTTTGGATACAACAAGGTCATATGAATTCTTTCTGAAGCCAGAAAGCAAATTGGAGGAACTCCTTGGTTCATGGTAATTAAAGATTGCAATCCGTGCTGAATTATAAGTTATCATAATCGGGTTACCCTTTCTTACTCTACTTATTTTTAATTGATTTTCTATCCTGTGTGAATTATGAAATTCAGTTTCTATAATATTTGGATAGACATTTATTATATGATGTCTCATATTACAAATCTAGAATTATATGCATGATTATATTAGGAATGACACGTATTTTTGTTATTCCTTTAACCAAATGAAAAACTATTAGTATTTGATATACAATTGGTAGCATGCATGGTTTCTACAAGGAAGTAAGACATGAATTAGCCTTACACTAATACTTGAAGTATTCTTGAGATCATGAATATAATATATCTAAAGATAAATATATATGTGTTTGATCAAAGAAAGATATCAAACTGTTTAAAGGGTTATAATGGTTTAGTTGGAAAACCATTTGGAAAGGAAATTAAAATTCTCGTGATTTTCTACACCCGTTATGGAGACTAAAATCTTCGTGATTTTTCACTCCTGCTTTGAGATTAAAATCTGCGTGATTTTTTAGTCGTTCGTTGATATTAAAGTCTTCGTGACTTTCTACTCATTTGTCGGAAATTAAAGTCTAAGTGACTTTATACTCGTTTTGGAGATTAAAATCTTAGTGATTTTCTACTTCAATTTATTACTCGATTTGAAGATTAAAAAATTTCACCATTTATTAGATTTAGTTGTATCATATATTACTCGGTTTGAAGATTAAAAACTTCACCGTATATTAATTCCGAATATGTCATGATACAAACAACAGTCCATGTGGTTGGTTCTACAAAGTAATACTGCGTTATATTCACGTATAACTCACTCCTTACATGCGTGTCCATGCAAATACTATTGATGGAGACGGAGCTAGTAGCTAACGGGTTCGCTAGAGTTGATCCAGTTATTGAGGTGGGCCACCACATTGTTCATGGAGGCTGCCAAAAGAGTCTTTACCATATATTCCTATGACGGCTTTTGTAATTCTCTTAGATTCTCCATGGTTTAGTGCGTGATTTGTGCTAAAGTATTGTTCCTTCTCTTTGGTTATTATGATTTATAAATATTTATGGAACAATTTAGACCAGTAATCATTTGCATCAAATAATCGAAATATTAGAACTCATATTTATTTCGGTTGAGTTTGGATTAAATGCTAAGTTTATGGTACAAGTTGGTTCGCCTGGCGGGTAGTGTTAGTTGGGTATCAGCCCCGTCTAGGGAGTATTTTAGGACGTGACATAAAGTGCAAATTACTAAACCCAAAAGGGTAAAGATCGGACCGAAAATTATTGATTGTGTTTTTATTGGATATGCAAAGAATAGTAAGGCATATCATTTTCTGGTTCATAAATCAGAAAATACTGATATTTATATTAATACGGTAATCGAATCAAATAATGCTGAATTCTTTCAGAATATTTATCAGTATAAAAAGGAATGTAAGTCGTCTACTGAAATATCTAAGAGACCTCGGGAAGAAGCAAAGGAAAGTACACCTAATGAGGTGAATCCAAGACGTAGTAAACGTCAAAGTATAACTACTTCTATTGGATCAGATTGTCTGATATTTTTGTTAGAAAATGAGCTTCAAACTTTGGAAGAAGTTATGTCCTCTTCGGAAAGAAGTAGTCAATAGTGAGATAAAATCCATATTAAATAATCATATGTGGGAGTTAGTTGATCTTACTCTAAGGAATGAACCATTGGATTCCAAATGGATTTTCAAGAGGAAAATAAAAAATGATGACATTATTGACATGTATAAGGCAAGACTTATTGTCAAAGGATATAGACAACGAGAATGCCTTGACTATTTTTACCAATGCCTTGACCCAAATTTCACCTATAGGTCATGATGGCGCCCAACACTATAGCTAGGCAAGCCAACTAATAAGTCAATCGTACATTGGTTAAACTTTTATTCCAAGAAAATAATAAAAATACTAACTTCTACCAATGTGTGTGCCAAGACCCGGTGTCACAAGTGCATGAGCATCTAGTAGATTATACAAAACTCCAAATACTGTCTGAAATGAAATAGACAGAATATAAATATAAGAAGAGACACTGGTAGCTGCAGAACGACTCAGAAAGGTAGCTCACCACTATGCCTCGGGATGACATGGGTATGTGATGATAGGTCCTCCACTAGTACCTGTCTCAGATCCTGCACAAACAGTGCAGTAAGTGTAGTATGAGTACGTAAACAACGTGTACCTAGTAAGTATCAAGCCGAATCTTGAAGTGGTAGAGACGAGATGGCCGACTTTGACACTCACTATGGGTCAATAATAATTGAAATAAAATTAGGATATTCAAATCAGCATGATTTACACAATTTACAAATAATTTATTTAATTAGCGGAAATAATCAAATTCCTTCAAATGTAACAATTCTCAATATATTAATTAAATTCCTTCAATTCAAATAAATTCCAATTTATCAATTAAATCTCATTTACAGGAGTAACAATTAATTCCTAAACAAGCAAGAATAATAATTCATTAAATTTCAAGGAATATTTAATTTATTACTTAGCTTCACAAGCTGAAATATATTATTAATGTATCGTGTAATTATTATTATTAAGCATAATTTCTGCCGAGGACGTACGACCCGATCCAGAGTGTCGTGTACACTGCCGAGGGACGTGCGACGTGATCCATAAATGCATCTATCCTGCCGAGGTGTTCGGCCCGCTCCACAAGAAAGGAGGACATTTTCTTACGTGCCTCCGGAAGGAGAGTATATTCATTATAAGATGAATTTGGGAGGAGAACAATTTCTTTTAATAATTAATTAATTTAAATAGACAATCAAGCCTATGAGATTTCCATCCTTTAATTTCTTTATCTAACAATTCACAATATATTCATATAGATATCAATTAATATAAATAAATCAAAGAATATAATTTACACAAGTAAGGCATGCTTTGAGTCCTAAACTACCCAGACTTTAGCATTAATAGTAGCTACGCACGGACTCTCGTCACCACGTGCGTACGTAGCCCCCCACAATTAGCAACAATTATTTAATTTTAATCACCTATGAGGTAATTTCCCCCTCACAAGATTAGACAAGAGACTTACCTCATCTTACTCCAATTTAATCCACAATTTTGCCTTTTCCACGATTATCCAACTCTGTCTGGCTCGAATTTAACCAAAATAATTCGATACAATCACTAAAAATTATAAGAAATAAATTCTATAAGAAAATACTACATTTTAAATAAAAATCTCGAAATTAATTAAATATTCGCCCGCGGGGCCCACATCTCGGAATCCGGTAAAAGTTATGAAATTCGACAACCCATTCAATTACGAGTCCAACCATCCCAGTTTCACTCAATTCCGACTCCGAATCGATACCGAAATCTCAAAAGTTTATTTCTATGAGATTTCTAAACGTTTCCAAATCTCAAATCTCAAAACACTAATTAAATTGTGAAAAACAATGATACACTTGTATATGTAGACCAAATCCGAGTTAGAATCACTTACCCCAATGTTTTGCCTTTGAAAATCTGCCAAAAGTCATCTCTGCTCAAGCTCAAGTTCGTCAAAAATGGCAAAAGGGACGAATGCACTCTTTTTATAAAACTGCCCAGCAGCCTTCGGAACTGGTCCTCGAATTGGGCCTCGATCGCGGCATCGAACATGTGCCTTCGATCAGGGCATC